>RJWJ010001389.1:63914-134522 GCA_004363605.1 Indri indri | reverse complement strand
AAAAAAAAAAAAAAACAAAAACAAACGTATATGGAGAGAGAGAGAGAGAGAGAAAAAATTAGCCAGGCATGATGGCGCATGCCTGTAGTCCCAGCTACACAGGAGGCTGAGGCAGCAGAATCGCTTGAGCCCAGGAGTTTGAGGTTGCTGTGAGCTAGGCTGACACCACGACACTCTAGCCCGAGCAACAGAGCCAGACTCTGTCTCAAAAACAAAAAAAAGGAACAAAGAAAGGTCAGCAAAGATGTTCGTCAATGGTAGAAAGGATATTATAGCCCCAAATTAAAATAAACTGAGTATAGACAACTAAGGAAAGGAGAGAGAGAGAGGGTGTGTTCACCACTGATACCAGAGTGGACAGTATTGAGTGAGACGGGCCAGAGGAAAGGGAGAAGAGACATCTAACCAGCTTTTCTGTGTCCCTGCTAACTTGCAAGCAGAGTCTCTCCCCTGGTCAGGGAGCTGATTATGCTACAGTGGTATCGGTAGCTTCATTAATCCATAACCACCTGAAATATGGAACTTCTGATTCCACTACATGTTGGGGTGGTCATGTTTTGGATGGGATGGTTTTTGGTGAGCCCCTGTGGACCCACAGATGATTTCCTTTCTCTAGAAACTCTTCTTTTATGGGAAAAAAATAGATTAATATAATAGAAAGACAAAACAAGATGATAGATTTATTTGGAAAGATTTATAACTCGAGTACTGAACAGCAAAAAAGTTTGACATTTATCCAGAGGCTAGTTCTCAGAAGGTGAGAGGCATGATCAGCTTCCCAGTTCAGGAGGATCACACCCGGTGTGGACACTAACACTAGATTAGAGAGCACAAAACTAGGTTTGGCAGTAATCCAGGTAAGAGATTACGAAGGTCCTAACCAAAGCATTGGCAGTTGGATTGGAGAAAAGAGGACACATTTAAGAGTTGTTTACAGGGTAGACCTTGGTGTTTGGGGGAGTTATACCAAAGGAGCAGAGGCTCGAGGCATGAGACCAACGTTAGAGGACGGGCAGAGGAAGAGCGGCCACAGGAGAGAGACTCGGAAGACGTGGCCTAGTGGTAGAGGGAGGAAAAAGGAGTGGAAAATAAAGCATTGCAAAAAGGAAGAAATGGTCTAATAATGTCCAGTATTCCAGAGAATTCAGGGCTGGCCGGGCCAGGCTGTCCGTCTGCATAGATAACAGGTCCCCATCATACTTGGAACAATAGACTGATCCTATTTAGAGTACAAGCTTGGGCACCAGAGGCTATCTGGTTGGAATAGGATTTGTTTTTCTCATAACATCATTCCAGTGATGTCTATTTTCCCTCCTGCTACCTTCATTCTTTCATGTTCTCTCTCTTTCCCTTCCTTCTTATTTTCTTTGTGTTTGTGTTTTTCACTTTTCTCTCTCTCTCACTTGCTACCTGTCTCTCATTCTATACACCTGTCTCTCTCATTTTTCCCATTCATTCTCTCTCCCCGTCTTGTTCTTATTTTGGTAGCTGAAAATAGAATGCTCTTATCAGAATGTCTAGCCGTGTGTAAATAAACACTTCGTAATCACTGACTTTTTATCCCTCCCAAATCTCGGAGGGACGCGCACAGGGGTTTGAGTCCAAGTGGATGAGAGATCGGGCCCAGGCCTGTGCAGAGAGGAGGCTTGTGGAAAACGCACTGAATCCGTATGGTGGTGAAGATGCAAGTTCTAGCTAGTCTAAAGAAGGTGTCTTAACACCACAGAGATTAACTCCCTGGAATAGTTCGCAACTGTGTTTTTAATGACAGGAAACAGCTTAGCTATCGATATGCCGTGAACACTTCTTTTGCTTGAACTTTTCAAGGTTTTGAGTTGTCTTTTTTCTGCACGTGGAAGTGCTAAAATAATGACACGATTGTGTCTCCGTCAACATGTGGCATATGGACAGGAGGGTCCACAGTGCTTTGCAAGTACCAGGGCTATCCCTGTATTAACCAGACTGCATTTGGGGGCTCTATGAAACTTCTAGAAAAATGGAGTTCTAAAGGCCACATTCCGCAGAGACAGTAAAATGAAGCTTTTGTGTAAAGGACAGCTTGAGGTCAAGGGGGAAAAATGGGATGTTTTGCAGAAGTCAGCCTCCTGCTGTTGGTGTGAGCCCATTGTGGGGTAAACTGTGCCCTCACAAAGACAAGTTGAAGTCCTAATTCCCAGAACCCGTGAATGCGGCCTTATTTGGAAATCGGGGCTTTGCAGGTGTAATCGAGTTAAGATGAGGTCATCTTAGATCAGAAAGGGCCTGTGCTAGTCCCTGGTGCCTTTAGAAAGAGAAGACAATTTCGACACACACACGCAGAGAGGGTGCACACAAGAAAACGCCTCATGATAGAGCTAGCAGTTGAAGTCACGCTGGCACAAACCAAGGAGCACCAAGGATTGCTGGCAACCAGCAGAGGGTCAGGAGAAGCAAGAAAGGATTCCACTTAGTCTCAGGAGCGCTGCCATGCTAAGCACCTTTATCATGAACTTCCAGCCTCCAAGATTGAGGACCAATAAATTTATGCTGTTTTAAGTCACCACTTTGCTGTGCGTTTTTACGGCAGCCCTGGGGAACTAGCATAGAGGATTCGCTGGCTGGCAGAGAGGTGCTGTGGGGCGTCGGGTTTCCCTAGCACAGGAGCACCGCAGAGCTTCTCACACCGCTGACAGGGGGGGATTGCGCCTGGGCCAGCCATGCTTCCCTTCTTTGGACGAGGTCTGGCGTGAGAATGTCTATGTCGGAGTCAGTCTAAGGTCTCTTCGCAGCCTCGCTACTTCCCAGCTGTGTGAATTTGCACAAGTTATTTACACTCGCCTCCATTTTCCATGTCCAGTTTCATCACAGCACCTAAGTGACGATGCTGCCATGATGATCACAGGTGAATGTCATCGTGGATGAAGTGCAATCATGAGGCCTGGCATTTAGTAAATATAAGTTCCCGAGTCCCCTGTACTGTACTTCTTGAGGTCTGGGGTGCTGATCGGATCCTCTCCTGACGATGGTCAGTGTTGCATGTCAATGGAGCAAGGTGAGGGTCCCCGTCACTCAATGAAACAGTGATCTAGATGTTGCCATGAAGGCATTTTGTAGATGTTGTTAACATCTGCCATCAGTTTGCTTTAAACAAAGGAGAACATCTTTGACATTCTGGCTGGGCCTGGTCCACTCCCTGGAAGGCCTTAAGAGGAGAAGCAGCTGAGGTTTTCCCGAGGTAGAGATTCCACCTGTGACCTTAGCGTGAATATGGTGTTCTCTTGGCATGTCTCTGTCTTCACATGGTTTTCTCCTCTGGGTGTGTGTGTCCAAATGTCCTTCACTTTATAAAGGCACCAGCTATTGTAGGAGGGCCCTTATGGGTCTGATATGACCTCATCTTAAGCCCCTGCCTGGTTCTGTTTCTCTGGCAGTTCTTACTGATGGCACTAGAAGGTAGGGTGCTGTTGTAACAGATACCTAAAAATGTGAAAGAGGCTTTGGAATTCGGTGATAAGCAGAAGCTGGAAGAATGTTGTGGCATGTGCTAGACAGAGCCTAGACTGCCTGAGCAGACTGTTGGTAGAAATATGGAAGTTAAAGGGGTGGCTACTGAGGGCTCAGAAGACCCTTGTTAAAAGTGGCTGGAAGTTTAGCTGAATTATACCCTCCAGGTGTGCGGAAAGCAGAACTTGTAAGTCAGCCTTTACCTTGGATATTTAGCAGAGGAGATTTCAAAGCAAAATGTAGAAGGCATGGCCTGGTTTCTCCTTTCTGCTTACAGAAAAAGGAAAGAGGAATGAGAGAAGTAAAGAATGTTAAGCAAAAAGGAGCCACAGCTGGATAAAGAGCAGCCCGCAGACTTGTGAAACTCCGCAGGAGCCTCGGGAAACATAGGCGCTTCTCCGAGAAGCCTTCCTTAATTCTTCCGCCTCGTTATCCCTCCCCCTCCCACCTCACTCCACTTCCACGGCATGTTTTATTTCCTCACTTACCCTGCTGCAGAGTATTAACTATCCCATCGGTTTATCTACCTGTCTCCCCCCTGGCAGTGTCTGCTTGGAGACATTGGCAGCGTCTCCTTCATCCCTGGGTCTCAGTGCTTAGTGGTGCTGGGTACAAAGCGAATGCTCTGTAGATATTTGTGGAATGAGTGAATGAATGCATGGAGCAACTCTGGGACAGAGGCTGAGTGGTCAGGGTTTTGAAGACATTCTAGAAAATTGGCATAGAAACACCTGAAAAGCATTTTCTTGGTTGGAAAGTAAGTGCTTACCTTGAAGGAGCTGAGCTGAAGGCAGGGTGGTGGCCCAGAAAGAACCAGTGTCTGGCCTGGAATCTGTCACTGTCCTCCTGTCACTTGGACTGCCTCCTGTCCCATCACTGCTGTGACACCCTTTGAACCCTCGCCCACCTCTCCAGCCTCACCTGTCCACACTCCACTCCACCTGCTCCGGCCGCACTGGACAACTTTGAGTTTCCCAAAGAGCAAAGCTCTTGGGCCTTTACCTGGCTGTTCCCTCTGCCAAGGACCCTTCCTGTCTCCATCCCTGGGAAAGTCTACTCTTCCTTCAAGACCCAGCCTGTGTGGCAGCCCCTCGGAGAAGCCTTTCTCAGTCTCCTCTTCCTCACCACATGTTTGGCCGTTGGGAAATCACTTTATCTTGTTTGTACTCCCTGTTGTCCTTTGTCACACCAGATTGCAAACATGTCTGTCACTTCTTGGCATTCATGATGAGCTCTGCAGGGCAGGGATGCTCATGTGTTATGTTCATATTTGCATGAAGACCAACACGAGGTCATACACGAAGTGCCTGATTCATATTCGCATTTATCATAGATGTGCATGCGTTAAGTGTGCCTGTGTATGAGATAAGAGGACAGTAGAATGCCCTAAGGAATGAGGAATAAGGAATAAGGAATAGTGATTTTTAAAATTAATCTCAAGGTCACCATTGGGGATAACTGTGTGCCGCACAAAGTCTGACATTCCTACCCTGTGCAAGCAGAGTGACCCAGTGCCTTGCACATGGAATCTGTTAAATAACCATTGTTGTTTCAGAGAATAGGAATGATTATAATAAACTGATGTAGGTTAAGCACTTACACTATGCCAGACACTGTGCTAAGCGTGTTCCGTGCATGATCTTATTTAATCCTTACAGCGACTTATGAGGCGATACTGTTACATTATGATTCCTATTCTCCAGATGCGAACACTGAGAGGCAGAGGTAGAAATTGGCCCTCACAGGTCACACTATAGTGAGTGCAGAACACTCCACTAGCTCCTCAGCCCAGGCCCTCAGCCTGGGGCTGGGACTTCACAGCCTCCAGAACCATTAGCAAAATAAACCTCTATTCTTTATCAATTACCCGATCTCATATTCTCTCACAGCAACAGAAAACAGACTAAGACACCCAACCTTGGAAGTCACATGGCATCACTTCTGTTGTATGCTATTGGTCAAGCCCATTGCAAAGATTGTTCAGGCCCTAAGGGGAGGGGACATGTGGACATATTCTTGAGTCCTCTTTGGGACATGCAGTCTGCCACCACTAGTTCACAGTGTAAAATGCATTTCTCACTGTGCTTTGTGGTCAAAAACATTTGAATAAATCTCTGCTTGAAATTGTGTACATCGTGAATAACTACAATTATTGCATCAGGCCATTTTGATGGACATTTAAGCTGTTTCCTGTTTTACCTGATTATAAAAATGATGCCACAGTGAGCCTCCCTATCTGTGTTTCTGTATGCACATGGAAAAGTTTCCCTGGAGTGCATGCTTAAGCATCCAAGCCCTTTCCCCAGAGTTTGCTGAAGGGCAGATGGCCTGTGTGGTGGGGTTGATTTTCTTTTTAATATTAAGTTTGTGTTGCCATGTAAGAAATCCCTTGTTAATATAATTGCTTACCATTTTGTATTAAAATGATACTGTGTTTCTTATGTCACTAGAAATTCTTTGTAAATATGTTTGCTTTTTCTATTTTTGTATTATAAATGATTGTGCAGCAATAGTACATTACTTGCTAGCCTGGTTAATTTCTTAGGAGTTTCCTGGAAGGAGAATGAGTGGTTCAGAGGAGACTGAAACCTTTCCAAAGGCCCCTGGTACATATTGCCAATCAATAGGATGTTATTTCAGCCAGGCTGTGGGAATGCATCTAAACCTTTTGAAGCCCCATTAGCGTAGTTGTACTAAGTCCTCCTGAATATAATTAGAGAAGATTTAAAGATGGGCAGTCATCAACAGAACAATTCCTAGTTACTTCATAACTCGGCTTCGGAACCACCCACTGGTGCTCCAGTGGGTGCTCCCAAGCCTGCATACAGGGCTGCAGGGAAGTTGCTCACCCACCCCAGGGGGCTGCAGCACCCCCCACCTTCAGGCAGACATGGGGTAGTTATTGCAAAGTAACAATGTTTCCTTGGCGGTGGATGGTCCTGCAGGACATGCTGTGAGGAAGCCCAACCTGCAGGGGTCCTCGGAGCCAGTGCCAGTTGTCATTTATGACAGGAGCATCGTTCATTTAATACCGCCCGGCACTGAGGTAGCACCTTTCTACCCAATGGAACCTTGCAAAAATTAACTCTTTCCTGCTCAGCATTTGTTCAATTCAGTTCAGCACTTATTGTGTGCCAAGCCCTGTGCTAGAGAGATATATGTAGATTTTTCATAGTTTCTCACTGGGGAAGATGGTCTACAATATAGAGACAGGTTTTTGAGCAAATACTTACAAGACTATGGGATGCGGATGTGATAAAGACACATGCAAACTAATGTTGAATGGTTCTCCCATCTGGTGAACAATAGGTTATAATAGAATAACCCTCTTCTGATAAGTACAGTGCTGGTGGAGGGGTGGAATTTTCCCAGAGGAGCTGATGTTTACATTGGGTGTTGAAAGATGAGGCATTGACTGCACAGACAAAGGAAGGGAGATGATCTCAGGCAGGGACGATTAATCGACAAAGATAGTTTGTACATTAATTGGGAAACACCCTGGTGCCTATGAGGCACCCTCAAGCTGTCCCTAGGGAAAAGGGGTGCAAAGTAGACCAGAACTCCAGTGCAGGGGTCTTCTGTCTAGATGCAAGGACAATGTAGTGACCATACGGCAAACTGCCTAGAGTTCTCACGCCGGAGTGTAGAATCATGGTTCCTCAGCACATTTAATTCTTTCTCTGAAGTTCTGCCTCAAAGAACACTTTTATTAGAGAGACCACTCAACTGGTTCTGTCATACCTTGACCGTTGCTGGCAGGACTCTGATGCTAAGTGTGAGAAAGCAGGCTCTCAAGCAGTCCTTGGACAATTCAGGCTTAAACCTACTTATTCCACAGGAGATCCTGACCTCTCTAATGCACGTCTTAGAATCAGTTGTCCTGACTCCCAGAGCAACCCAGAAGCCCCTTCCTTCCCCCCATTGCAAGGCAGCCTCCGCAGGCGCAGGTAGCGGCATGGAGAGGGTGGCCTCTGGCATGCCGGGTGCCATCTCCCTGGCCCTTTGGGCCACTGGCCACAGGACAGTGAGGGGATTGTCCCTCCCTACTGAATAATCAACACTTGGGGCCCATTATTTTCCATAATTATTGTAATATAACTCAATATAACTCAATAAAACTAAATGCTTTATTTGTGGTGCTGCCTGACAGCGAGTTTCCTTAACAACACAACACCATTGTGTGCCTGCAGGGATAGCTGCGCGGGCAGTGAAGCGATGACACATACTTGGAATTTTCTCGCTCTTGCAGCCCTGCTTTCCGATGGCTTTCCTGTGAAAGGAATGAAAGCGCTCTGCTGTAGCGGCCGGTGGGCACTCCCAGCTGCTCGTTCCACGTGCCAGCAAACACTGGCACAGCCCGCTGTGCACAGGCTACGAGCCACTCTCTCCTGAGGCCTGCTAGGTGGCACCGATTGTGCTCAGCAATTTCTCCTTAATATTTCTCATCCTTCTATTTCTTCAACCTTGAGCAGGTGGCTTCATCTTAAAAAGGAGAGAGGAGAAACTGCATCAGAAAGTGTAAGAAAAATTGCACAAGATGACATTGTTAGGAAGTGATAGCTGGATTTGGCTTAGTCTTAAGTCTTAAGACTTGATGTCTGAAGCAATGATCAAGCCAACCCCCACCAGGCCTGGGTAGATGGAGAATATGGAACATGTCTCCATATTTGCCTCCTTCCCTACTCTTCCTCCCCTGGATGTCGGAAGGATTCCACGGTAGCATCCCCTGGTCTCCGTGGTGGTGCCAGAGTGTTACTTAGTGGCTCCATTCCCAACTTTGACTGCCATGTCCAGACGTCTGTTCACCCTCTGCTTATGGTTTGTAACAAAACTCTGCTTTTCTCATCTTCAACCAGTGTTTCCAGAATAGTGATGATGCTGGTCCCAGGACTCCTCCCCCTGCTCTGTGTTTTAGGTAACCGGCCTAGGATAAGTTAGCTCTTGTCCGTGGGAGACAACATGATGTCAGACTATCTGCCCAGATGGCTTCTTTTCCAAGAAGAGATTCAGATGATGACAGCTAAGGTGATTCCACTATGCCCAACACAGGTGACCGGGCTGTGACCTCACTGCTGTGACCTGGTGGTCAACCTGCGGGGCTACCTAGGCCCTTACTAGCCGACAAAGACACTTGCATTCATGGAAGTGGGTCTGCTTTTTTCATGTTCACCTGAACTTAGACAGAGAAAGCAAACCTCCTCGGGCAAACAGCGCTTGCACATCCCAGTGGCTTTGTCCGTATGTGCGATTCTGATCATTTGGGGTATTAGGCAAAAAGATTTAGGTGTTTTCTCAACAATCTATACTCATCACTATCAAAGCCACCCTTAAATGAGCATTGCTCTGGAACTACTGCGTTTGTTAGCATTGCTTTTCAGGTGGAAAGGCCCTGCAAATTTGTCTCTAAACACAGGGCAACGTGAACTACTAAGATTGCCTTCAAACAAGTGTTGTCTTTCTCTTCCCTTCTTTCCTTTCTTCCAGTCTAATTAGGCTTTATTAACATGCCAGCTCTGAAAATATACTTAGTGAGGAACTTGTGGCTTTATATAAAAGGAAGATATGAGCTACTACTAACATATCATAGTAGGAACTGCCATAACTCTTAGTAGCTGCAGAAAGTCAAGAAGGAAGTGCCACCCACCCTGAACAGATGTGGCTCAGGGAACTTTACTCCTTTAGAGAAGGAACTTTTACTGTACTCGACGAGCACACGCTGAAGGGGAACACGGGGTGTTGGAGAGATTTCAATGTATTCCCTACAAAGTAGAGGAATCTTTTCATATTTGAAATATTAAAAAGATATGGCTTTACCAATATCAGGAGTGACAGGTGATGTCACTGCAAATATCTAGACATTAAGAAGAAAGCAGAATTATGAACGCATTCATGTAAATAAATTTGATAACCTGGATGAAACAGGGAAATTCCTTGAAAAATGCAACCAACCATACGTGACAAAGAATAGAAAATCCAAAGACCCTGTATCTCCTAAAGAAACTGAATTCATAATCAAAAATCTTCCACAACAAACAAAACACAGCAAAAACTTTAGGCCCAGATGGTTTCATTGGTAAATTCTATCACACATTTAAAGAAGAAATTTTTGAAAAATCTTACACACCAAGTCATTCAGAAACTAGATAGAGTGACTACTACCAACCTTATTTTATAACACAAGCATAACCCTGATACCAAAACGTGACTAATTATAGTAAAATAATATTGTATATAGATGCAAAATTTTTTTTATTTAGCAACTCAAATCCAAAATTATACAAGAAGTATAATTCACCATAATGACAGAAAGAAAAATAAAACCCTGTAATCCTCTCAGTAGATATTGAAAAATATCTTTGACAAAAGTCGACTTCCATTTGTGTAAGAACTCTCAGCAAAATATGAACAGAAGAACAGTACTGCAATTTGTTAAGGGACATCAGTAAAAACTACAACTGAAAACGAGGTACTGAATGCTTTTCCCAGAGCACTGGGAACAAGGCAAGGTTATACACTCTGTTCATTTCTATCCTGTATTGCACTGGATATCCTGATTAGTGCAATAGTCAAGAAAGAGAAATAAAAGGCATAAAGATTTGGATAAGAAGAAGAAAAACTGGCTTTGTTTGTAGATGATGCGATTACTTACATAGAAAACTCTAAGAGATCTACACCAAACTACTGTCAGTACTAAATGAATTTAGCTATGTTTAGGGAACAAGTCAATATGTAAAAATTTATTGATTTCAATATACTATACAATATATAGTGTTGTATATACTATACAGACATTTGAAAAATTAATTTTAAAAAGTCCATTTTAATAGCATCAAAAAGGCAGAGTACTTAAGAATATATTTAACAAAATATGTGTAAGATTTTTACCTTGAAGATCTCAACACGTTGCTAAGAGAAGCTAAAGAAAACTTAAATAAGTGATATGCAATGTAAATGAATTGAAGAATTCAATAGTGTAATGATGTTGCTTCTCTCCAAATCGCTCTACAGATTCTGTACACACCCAGAGTCCCACCAGACTGTTTTTGTAGACGTTGAAAAGTTGATTTTAAAATTTATGTGGAAATGCAAACAATCTAGAATAGCTAAAGAAAAACAAAGTTGAAGGACGCACACCACTGATTTCGAGATGACCTGCACAACCGCAGCAATCAAGACGCGGTGGTTTGGGGTGAGGACAGGCAGACTGCGGCTGCGGGCGAAATGCACCTGTTACCTGGACACACACTGCCTGGGCCAGTGCAGAGATAAGAATGATATTTGCATTTTAAAAAATTTGATCAAATCCAAAGAATAATACTATTTCGTGGCACACAAAAATTATGTGAAAGTCGAATTTGAGTGTCCATTAAGAAAGTTTTACTGGACCACGGCCATGTCTGTTCTCCACGACTGTTCCCCACCACACGAACCTGGTTGAGTATTTGGGACTGAGATCACATGGCCCGCAAGACCAAAAACAGATATTGCTGGCCCTTGGCAGAAAAAGTTTTTCAGACCCTGAACAAATGGAACAAAGAAGAGATTGGAGAGCCCCAAATAAACCCACATAAATATGATCAAGTGTCTTTCAAGGAAACTGATCAGGCAAGTTGGTGGTGAAAACTCTCTTAACAGATGGATCCGTAACTGGGTCAGTATGTGGAGAAACCCGAACCTCGATACCTAGCTCACACCCTATGCAGAATTAATTTGAGGTAGAGAGCACATTTAACGCAAATGCTGCTGGCAGAAAACATACGAGAAGACCTTTGTGACCTTGGAGTAAGCAGAAATTTTTTTCAGAAGACACAGAAACCTTACCTGTAAGTGAACCAGATTGATACATTGGATTTGTCGCAATGGACACTGAAACTCAGGAGGATGCCATTAGGAAATGAAAAGGCAAGCCACAGAGTGGGAAAAAACGTTCGCCGTAGAGGCTCCGACTAAGGATTTATATCCCAAATATATCATCAGTAATCAAAGGGAACCAACCCAAATTAAAAAGTGGACAAAGACTTCTAGAGCCACTGCGCAAAAGAAAGCATATGAATGTCTAGTACACACATGCAAAGGTGCTCAGCATCTAATGATCAGGAAAATGCAAATTAAAACTGCAATGAAATACTATTGAACACCCACTAGGAAGGCTACAATTAAAAATACTGACAACACGAAATGTTACCGAGGCTATGGAACAACTTGAACTGTCATACACAGACGTTAGGAATGTAAAATGACACAGCCTCCTTGAAAGTTTCATTTTCTCATAAAGTTACACGTACACCTATCTTAGGACCCAGGGTTTCCATTCCTAAGTACTTACTCAGGATGCACACAACATATTTTTACAAAAAGACTGCGTGAGAATGTTCATAACTTCATTCACAATAGCCAACAACTGGAAACAACCCAAATATATGTCGAAATGGTTTAAAATAGACGATATAAAAAATTGAATTTTATTTTGCAATGAAAATGAATCAATTCTGACATACAACAAGATGGGTAAATCTTAAAAATAATTTTTTGCCTGTCAAAAGCCAGGCAGGAAGGAGCAGGTATTGCATGATTCCAGTTAGAGAAAGGCACAGGACAGGTAGAGCCAATCCACGGTGACAGCAATCAGGGCAGTTATTGCTCAGTCCCCTGGAGACTGGCAGCACGCAGGCCCGAGGGAAAACTTGGCTTCAGACATGTGCACGTCATGGTTTTAAGACGACTTTTATAAGGAAATAAAAACCTAAATTTCATATGCTGAAATTATATTTTTGTATGCACATGTGTATTTACTGAAAGTGGATGACATATTTAGTCCCATTTTTTCGAAGTGCTTTCAATCTACTGAAACAAGGCTAGTCTCAACAGTGGCTCTGTAAATGGATACAATAAACATGACGTCAAAGTAGCAGACTCCTGTCATGAACTGAATCAGGCGCTCCCTCGCTCTCAACCCTGCCATCGATGTCACTGTATTGGAGACAGAGCCTAAGGAGGTGGCTAAGGTTAAGTCAGGTCGTGAGGGTGGGGCCCTAATCCAACAGGATAGGTGTCCCTGTATGAAGAGACAGCAGGGATGTGTTTAGGCAGGACAGGCCGCATGATGATACAGTGAGAAGGTAGCGCATGCAACCCAAAGACAGAGGCCTCACCAGACACCAGCGCTGCTGGCATCGTGGTCTTGGACTTCCAGCCTCCAGAACTGAGAAAATAAGTTTATGCTGTTGAAGGTATTTTGCTGTGGCAGCCTGGGATGACTAATACACATCTACCGAGAATTGTCGAGGAAGGCAAGATGCTATAGGATAGCGTTTGTCTGCCTTTCTGTAAAAGGCTAGATGATAATTTAGGTTTTGCAGACCATACCGGCTCCCTTGCAAGTACTCAACTCTGCCGTGGTGGCGGGAAGAGCCATAGACAATGTGTAAACAGCTGGGAGTGGCTGTGTTGCTATAAAACTTTATTTGTAAAAAATAGGTGCCCGACCGGTTGGCTGTAGTTTTCCAAAACAAACAAACAAACAAACAGCAAAAGCCATAAGGCCAAAAATCACCACCTCCACATCCCCCGCCCCAGTATGCAGAGAACAGGCCTTGTTGGCTTTCAGCGGAGTGGAGGGCGGGAAGGCCGGGCCCAGCACCACATCTGCTCACACGTGACACCTCTGTCTACACGCCCCACTGGCCCATGGGCTCCTAGAAGCAGGAACTCCCTTCCCCATCAGTGATCGTATTTATATCTGCTTGGGCCTGAGTACAATGCTCGGCTCTGAGCAATCAAACCATATTTTTTAAAAGTATAAATAGGCAAGTCTCCGGACCATCAATAATACATAGTCCCCCACACAGTGGTTCTTAAACTGGAATGCAAATTAGAATTACCTCGGCTTATTTTTCAAAGCAGACCTCCAGGTCCTCCCAGACCTAATGATTTCCAAACTCAGAGGCGAAGCTCTGGGAGATGATTCTTGGAAGACCTTGGTAAACAAATCTGATTAGAAAATCTAAAATAGACCATCCACTCTCAGTTATAAAGAATCCCTGAAACTTCTTTCCCAAACAAGTAATAATCTGGCATTTAAAAATATATAGGAAAATAAATATCATGTTTTGTATTTTGGAGATAAAACTATGTTATTAAAAACTGATACACTGCTCAATAAGTCATGCCTCTTACCTGTTTTCTGACTCAGGCTGGGCTCACCTTTTGTGTCTTAAATACCCTGCAGCCTGAACCAAGGTGAGCTGCTCTAGGCACGACTGTAACTAGTACCACGACTCTGCTCTTCCGTGGGGGTGGCCCCCAAGCTCCTGCTTTTCCTATTTCATCTCCCGATCTGTTCTGTTTCCCTCTTCCTCCCACATGAGGTTTCAGTCTCCTGCACGCCCAGCCTGGCACCGCAGTGCAAGACATTTTCCACCGCCACAGCCTTGGTGACCGAGTCAGAGACTTGGCGATCTGAGTGCACATTTATCTGGGTTATGTGGGAGGCCCCAGGGTGAAGAAAGTGAGGGAGGAATGAGAAGGCAGGGGTGGGAGTTTCAAAGATACTCATCCTGGGACGTGTGTAACTCAGTGTATTGAGCAATCACAATTGGCAGAATCCAAATGTGCTCTTGGTTTTAATATTGATGTGGAGAGCGTGCACCCAGCCTCAATGACCCTTTCCCTGACCTAGTTCGGGAATCCTGGCGTCACTTTAGCACGCATGCTGGGAAGAGGCAGGAGCCCTGCCCCTCTCTGCGGGTCCCACAGGGCACTGCTGCAAGGGTGGGTGAAGGAACAGGAGGGAACTCGGCCTCCCACTGAGCAGGAGCCTGAGCTGTGCCGGGACCTGGCGGGGACGCCCCCCACGCCCTCAGGATGGGCAGCTGCACCTGTGGGCTGTTCTCTCTCAGGTCCCAGGTGAAGGAGGTAGGAGGGCAGTGAGCACCTATGTCAGAGCCCGAGCTGGGTGCCTGGAGCCTGTTTTTATTTAATTTCGCCAACTGCCCTGCGACATAGCTATTACTACTATTCCCACTTTATAAATGAAGTGTTCAAGGCTCTGGAGGGTGAAGCAACCTGTGATCCTAACACGAATGACATGGCTGACCTTTAAACCCATGTTGGGGCCGCAGAGCCTGCACGCCTCTGTCCCACGCAGGGTGAGGGGCTGCTGCCTGTGCCCTCGGGAGAGCCTGGGCTGGGCGTGGGTCTAACAGCCACGGACTCCACCGCCAGGCCTTGGCTGTCAAAGGGCCGGAGGAGAAGGAAGGTGGACCTTCCCTGAGCAGGGCTGGGGGATATAGGAAGCTCCAGGGAAAGAGTAAGATCATTCAGGAAAGAGGCGGAGTGTTCACAGCTGTGATCCCCAGGGCATGATTTCACACTGGCTCATGGCACCCGCCAGCCTGGGGCCGGCCACACTGGCTCACCTTCCCCGGGCTCTCCCTGGACCCTTCGCTAGCCTTCTTCTCGGTTGTCTTCCTCCGCTGTGGTTGTGTGACCCCACAGGACTGATGGCAACGATGTGTGCTTATGAAAGCTTGTGCACTGGGTCACTGCTCAGGACAGTCCGAGGCTGCAGGTGCTGTCAACACCACCCCCGCCCCGTCTGCGGGAGGACGCGGGTCTCTTCGTCACAGCTTCCCTGTTCTCCTGCCACTCTCCCCTCCCGTCCACAGGGTGGGCACTGGTCCGAGTGTGTGGGTGACCCTCCTCCGGAGAGCTTGCTTCAAACAGAAAGACTTTTCCCCATAATTCACAGTCACGTTAGTCAGAAATGCAGTCCTGTTACAGGAAGCAATGGGAACATTAATAAATATTCTAAATATTTTTGCCCCCATAATCTACCGATGTGACATCTCACAGCTTTTGGTAGATTTAACATGGCTGTGGATAAGGACCATCAAGACAAAATTTTCTATCTGTAGTTCCCAAATCTGTTCTCACAGCCTGGTCTCAGGGTCGAGAATGGGCTCGCCGTTCACTTACGGTGTCCATGCCTAGAGCTGAGTTTGTAATCCTGGCTTACACGTTTTAAAATTATGTTATATAGTTTTATTTTTTACTAAACTATAGTAAGAACAAAATATGTTTCAATATGAAAAGTGTTTTTGTTTAGATGGTGAAAATATGGGCGATTTTAATTTTATTTATTTTGAAATTATTTGTAAGTAAAATGAATAACTGTACTAATGTAGGGAAAACATTAAAGAAAATATGTATTCCTCTGGTTTTTATTTAAAAATAATCATGTAATATTTACCATAGAAAAAAATACTGGAAATCTATGTAACAGAATGGGAATAGGAGTCACTGGATTGTGTTGTGGATATGAAGTTTTTTCTCTCTCCTACTTTCTGTAATTTCCAAATTTGCAACACTTAAGTATAGATTGTGTTTATTTTATTTTTTACAGCTTTAGTGAGGTATAATTGACCAATAAAAATTGCACGTATTTAAGGCATACAACTTGATGTTTTAATATTCATACACATTGCGAAATCATCGCCACAAGCAAGCTCATTTACATACCCATCGTCTCACGCAGTTACTCCTTCCTCCCTTCCTTTCTTGGTGAGAACACTTAGGATCGACACTCTTAGCAAACATTTTTAAAAGAGAGTAGGGCGAGTTGAGCTCCAAGGAACATTTATGTGTATCTCAGACTCTGCCATTCTGAAATGGATTCCACATAGTGTGAGAATCTTGGGATGTCACCGTAACCTTCTCGGTGCTCATCCATCCATTCATCCATCCATTCATTCCTTCTCTCACTGCACACCAGGCGGTGGGCGGGGGTGGGTGGCAGTGAGCAGGACAGAGCACAGGTGTCCTTGCGAGGACATAGCGTAGCGGGCTTTCCCCGCATCTGCCCAGGGCCAGCGGGCCCTGCAGCTGCCTCCTGGCAGAGCAGAGGGAGGCCAGCCTCTTGTAAAATGCCCCACACGCTTCCATCCACCTACGGGAATGTGGACAACGGATACGGACCCAGGGGGCAGTTCAGAATCTTTTCAAGGAAGTGTGACTTTGCATTAATGCTCATGTTTTCCTGGGTCTGGATAAAACTCAGGATGCTTCTCTGTGGAGCATTGTTAGAGTTTTCCAGAAAAAAATTTCCTGATTGAGTACATTTAAGGTAGAAATGAAGACCTATTTTTCCACCTCCACCCCAAGGCCTGAAGAGGAATTGCTGGCTATCTCAGTGAGGAGCAGATCCCAGCCTCTTCATCCTCATGTTTTACTGTGAAAGGGAGCCAATGCAGGAAAACCTTTGAATTTTTAGCTTAAGGTGGGCATAGTTGGATCTTGGTGAAAGGTCAGCATTTGCTTTGCAAGACTGAGTAGACAAAATTATTTCAATAGACACAGCATCGGAAGCCTTTGACGTTTCGGTCACTGTGTGCCTTGTTCTGTGGGATAAACCGGATGCTTCCCACTAAGATCTCAAACTGGAGGGACCATGACGCCATGAACTAGGCACAGAGCCCAGAGAAAGGGGTGCAGTGGTGGGACGGGCAGGGGTGGCAGAGCTTTCTTCCAAGGAGGAGAGAGGTGCCCTTGAACTGAACCTAGAAACAGGTGTGATGTTTTAACAAAAGCAGCCAGGGGGCTTTAACAAAAGCATGCCGGAAGCATAGATTAGGGCCAGGTTTTGGTATCCTCGTGTGCCACGCTAAGGAATATAAATTTGCTTCTATATGAAATGGGAACCACTGGAGGGTTTTAAATTGGGAAGTGATGGTTAAGACATAGGCTTTGGAAAGACTTTCTGACAGCTGGATTGGAACTTGGAGGAGCCTGAGTTCTGCGAGACAGGTGCAGCCAGCTAGCGTGCAGGAGCACGGCACGGCCAGCAGGTGGCACCCGAGCACTTCCTCTAACCAGTTTCTGGGGGCGTGTGCCTTGCTGTCTTTCGTTGCTGTTTTTGTTTTGATCTTTTTGTTTTCATCTAAATGGTGATTTTTGTTTGTTTGTTTGTTTGTTTGTTTTATCTGTCTTGGGCCCTTCCACCCTATGCCAACGAGTTCCTCTTCCAACTTCTTTCAGGATACTTTTTTCTCCCCCCTGGGATGGACCAGAATAAGAGAGGGCAGCAAAGAAGGAGAAAGCAGGTGTGCGGGTTCAGAAAGACAGACAGACGTGGTTGAGAGCAGCCCCAGGGCCGGTTTGCACCTTAGCACTTACTTACCCAGAGCTCTGCAGCCGCACCAGGGATCCAGGCAGGAGGGAGCTGATGGACGGGCTTCCCAGCCACGCTCTTTGGGCGCTTTGGCCCCTTCCTTCCTGCGTTCCCGGCGGACCCCCCTGAGTCAAGAGGCTCCCTTTCAGGACAACATCAACACCAACCTTCACCTCCGGAGTCCTTCAATGACGTTCTGTGCTTGTTCTTAGGGACAAGAGATTTGCTTTGACTCGGGAAATAATTTCTTCCCATAGACTCCTTTCTTTGTAGTAGAAAAAGAAGAACCCCCGAAGGCCCAGCCTGCCCACCCCCCAGCGGGGGGTCTGTCTCCTGTTCTGCCAGTCAGCATGTGCAACCTGGCATGTCACTCAACCACACTGATCCTTAAGGGTCTCACAGGGAACATTTTTACCTTCTGTGCCATATCCTCCAGGGTGGGAGAATAAGAGAAAAATAAAACAAGCATTGCTATCTCTCTTTGATAAGTGCTTTCAACAATTTATGCCATTTAATCCTTGGAAGGGCTCTTCCAGCTGGGCATTGTGCTCCCATTGTCTCTGCCACTTAATGTCCATGAGTCCTTGGGCAAGTGACTCCACCTGGGTGAACCTGCCCCACACCCAGAAAATATGGGTGGGACTGTGAATCATTAAGGATCCCATTAATTGGGGGGAAAAAGTATACAAAGTTGGGCTTAGCAATTTTTGTGATTAGTATAATGTCTCAGGATCTAACCTGATTACTAATCCACGCATGAATAACAAGGAGGCGTCTTTTAAACTTCAGCAAAGAAACTGAATATATTGCACTTACCAAATGCCAGATTCTATTCAGTATAATGTGTCAGAAATATTTGCTCATCAGTCTTAAGGGTGAGATGTTTCAGCTGCAAAGAAAACTCTTATCACAAGTAAAACATTTCTTTGCTTGGCAAGAAGACTGGTTCCAGACCATTCTGACTTACCCTGAGTGGCTCAGCCCAGCCTCTGGTTTGGCTTGTTGTCCACTAGAATTTGCAAGGAGAGAGTCAGAAGAGCCCACGTTCTAGTTCTGGGTCTCTGCCATTAACCAATGACGCTGCTCTTGGGTGACTCATGCCACGCCTTAGGCCAGTGTCCTGCCTTTAAAGCAGAACTGTCACCTTCCTAAACTGCCTCACAGGGCTGTCTTGTAGATGAGACAGAGTTGGCGGATGTGAAAACTCTTCAACTGTAGAGATGTCTGTCGATACAGCTATTAATAGTGGGTCATTTAATTCTTCTAATAATTGCAGAACCCTTTTGTATCCTGTATTACGTGGGGCTCCAGGCGGGAATCGGGAGGGAGAGAGGATCAGAAATGAACAAGGCACATGTTCCTAAGTTCCCTTATAGAGCCCCCTCAACTTGACAAAGTTAAGCCCATTTATTTATTAAGGTTGTATTTTCCCTTTGCTCTAATGATAGTCTCCTTGGCCGTGCAAAAGCTTTTTAATTTGATCAGATCCCTACAGAAGGGGAGAAAATATTTGCTCTCTACACATCTGATAAAGTGCTGATAACCAGAATCTATCTAGAACTCAGAAAAATCAATAAGAAAAAATCAAACAACCCCATCAACAAATGGGCAAAGGAAATGAACAGAAACTTTCAAAAGAAGACAGAATAATGGCCAGCAAACATATAAAAAAATGCTCAACATCTCTAATCATTAGAGAAATGCAAATCAAAACCACAATGAGATATCACCTAACCCCAGTGAGATTGGCCTCTATCAAAAAATCCCAAAACAACAAATGCTGGCGAGGATGTGGAGAGACAGGAACACTCTTACACTGCTAGTGGGACTACAAATTAGTGCAAACTCTGTGGAAAAGAATTTGGAGATTCCTCAAAGAGCTAAAAATAGAAATACCATTCGATCCAGCAGCAGCCCTATTAGGCATCTACCCAAAAGAGCAAAAAACATTCTATGATAAAGACATCTGCACCCGAATGTTTATGGCAGCACAATTCACTATTGCAAGGTTGTGGAAACAACCCAAGTGCCCATCAATTCATGAGTGGATTATTAAAATTTGGTATATGTATACAATGGCATATTACTCAATCATAAGAAATGACAGTGATCTAGCACCTCTTGTACTTTCCTGGATTAAACTTAAGCCCATTATCCAAAGTGAGGCACCACAAGATCAGAACAATGGGCTCCACTTGTACTCACCATCGAATTGGTACTAACTGATGAACACTAGGGTGCTCACATGGCAGAAATACTCTCCAGGGATTAGGGGGGTGGGGGGCTAAACCCGCAACTAAAGGACACGGGGAGCATTGTAGGGGGGAAGGGCATGCCTCTAACCCTTGCTTGGGTGAGGCAAAGACATAAAGTGTAACTTTAATGTTTGTACCTTCATAATACCCTGAAATAATAAAAAAAAAAGTTTGTATTTTCTAGATGTATTTCCACCAAACAGGAGGGTGCTTTCATTTTAAAGCTTTATGAATAAGAACATATTAATGATAGTTATTCACCTGGGTTTTGTTTTTCCAAACAGAACACTTTAATTTACCTTGAGAATCTATTTCCCTGATGAGTACTGCTGTGAACGTCTTACTAGGTACCAAAGTGGGTGACTTCCTCCCCACTTTGCACTTCAATGTGTCTACTGATTTGAAAGGACACCCAGCCCACGAGATCATGTGTGGCCTTTAAACTCTGGAAACCATCCCAGCGTTGGTGCTAATAACTTTCCTTCATCTCTTCCTGATGGTTATCCATTGCATATACATTTTTAATATATGGATTATTCATTCTTTGTCCTTCAAAGTAATTCCCGATTCCAACAGATTTGTCCAACCTGCATGCAAAATGTTGCTGATTTTTCTCACAATTTCATTAAGTTACCTTTTCTTTCTTACCTATAATAATTATAATCATTTTCCTAGTACCAATTTCAAAACTTTCACTATTAATGCATTTGTGAGACACAGTGAGGTTAATACTTGTGTCAGGCTTCAGGTCCAAGCACCAGGCCACACGCCATGCTCAGCGGTGAGGCATCCATGTGCCCAGCTGCAGACCAGGGCTGGCTGTCAGTGTTACCCCACGTTGCCCAGCAAATTGGATGGGATTTTGCTCTGGAAGATAACTTTTTTCAGTCTAAGAAAAGTCTAAAATTAAAAATTTATAAGTAGGAAAAAAATACACTCTTGTCCATCTCCATTGCATTAACGATTTCAGATCAATGAATTTTTAATTTTATCAAATAGCCTTCCTGCTTTTACAGGAAAGTTTATATAATTTTTACCTTTCTATCCATTCAAATGGTAGGTTTTCTAGTCTTGAAGAACCCTTCAATTTCTAGAATAAACTCCACCTGCCCATTTTGAATGGGCGTCTGGATTATGTTTGCTACTATATGTTAAGAAAAGTAATATGATTATTTTAAAGTGCAGTTGACCCACAGATTTGTTTTTCTTTTTGCCTCTTTGTTGAGTTTGCGTTTTATGTTTTGCTCCACAACACGATTCGGAAGCTTTTCTCCCCTCTCCCTTCTCCCTCCGTCTCCTGCACCGGCCCCTCCTCCTAATTCTTCTTCTGTTCTGAAACTTTTGTTGTTATTCAAGTAATCTGTGTCTCAAAGATTTGTTAGAAATCTGTTTAAATTCCTGGGCTTGTTGTTCTTTTCCAGGAGGGATGAGTTCTCTGAGGACTCGTCTGTTCCACGTTAACTGGTCTGTTCAGGGGATTTTCTCTTTCGTGGGGTCGGTTGGGTAAGGTACAGTCTCTTCTCTTGCAGACCTTTATGCTCATTTGCATAAACTTACACAAAGTATGTCTTTATCTTTGTTCTACTTTCCCCTTATGTCTGTAGTCACTTCCTTCTTCATTATTAGATAACGGCCCATCATTTTTATTGTTATTTCCATTATTTAATGTTCAAAGACCAGCTCTTGGATTTATTAATTAGTTCTACTACTTTCTGTTTCTCAGTAAATAATTCCTGCCTTCTTATTTATTAATTCTTTTGTTCTGCTTTCCTTAATTTAATTTTTATTGTTTCTGATTTCTTGAGTCAAATTGTTAAGGTCTATGGGGAATAACCTGCTCTCTCGCTTGTCAGTGTGCTTAAGCAAAGAGTAAAGGGGGAGGGCGGAGGAGGGTACCGTCACACGGCTGCAAGCGTCAACAAGACAAAGTAACAGCTAGCCCGGAGGGCCGGAACGCTCTGGAGCACGCAACGCCCAGGGGTGCCTCATGTACCCAGATAACAGGGAGTAGAATGTACTCTGACTTAAAACAAAATGTTAAATGTATTTTTGACGAAGATTAATAATGTTTAATGCTGATCTAGGCTTCTGTAGCCCTGCTTGCGCAGACAGATGACTTTACAGGATGTGGTTCTTGCCTTTAAAAGAGCCCGTCTCCCCTGGGCTGGGGAAGCTCTCTGAGCTGCTGCCTCTCAGAGGTGCGTAGGGTGGTCACTGGCCAGCTAATAAAGACCCCAGTTTGGCTCAATTTGGTCTCTCGGTGGTTCCTTCTCGCACTCCGTACCATAACAAAATCATTAAACAACATGTTTGCATTGTATAAATGCTAGTTCATATAGTACGGTGGAGAACTTTCCTCTGGCGCTTTTATAGTCATGCTCCGTAGATTGTGGTATTTCACGTTTTCCTTGTCATTATGCCTACATATTTTACATTTCAGTATTAGGACTTTGATTTACTCTTTGACCACAGTATTATTAAATGGAAGATTCTTAAATTTTATTACAGAAGGCTTTTAAAATTGGTTTTATTTTCTAATTTTGCTTTTTAAACTCTAATATTTTTCAAAGTACTGCACGTAGCATTTCTGTTCCTTGGGTATTTAGTGAGGTTTTTCTTGTGGCCTAATAAAAGGTCAGTTTTTAAGGATTGGTGTGTGAACACCTGAAAATGCTTGCATGTTTTCTGTTTCCATGACAGAATTAGGCGTATGTTAATTATATTCATCTTATTAATTGTGTTACTTAAGTCTGTTACATAGCAACATATTTTTGTCTACTTTTATTTCTTATGGAACGAGCGAGGTAAATTAACATTCCACCACTGGTGCGTTTCTATTTATCCATATGCTGTCTTTAGTTTTGCTTTATAAATGTTGATTCAAGGTATTTGGAGCACAAAACTTAGGTGTGGTCTGGCTTAAACGGATGTCCTGGCCCGGCCACCTGTTAGGAGTTTGGCCTCCAGTGAGTTACTTTATTTAGCTGAGTTTCCATGTCCTTGTCTGGGAGATGGGATAATGATTCTTACGTTGTAGAATCATGATGAAGTTTAGGAATAAAGCTTGTAAAACGCCAGGTCCATAGTAGAAGCTAATAAATTATACTGTTTCAAATTGCTGTTGTCATTCTGTTTCTAATTATACTTTGTTAGCAAACAGTGGTTAGATGTAATCGTGAAGGTGTGATGCGAAGCACACTTTTCTAAAGGTTTCGCTTTCTTCGGAAGCTGTGCATGTAAACACTTCTACGCACACTGCTCAGGCGGGTACCCACGCTATTTTAATTGCTACTTCCCCTCAGACCGCTGCCAGTTCTTCCGCTATTATCGTTACTATTTTTATTTCTGCTTCTGTTATTGCTAGTTCTCGAGTAATTCTACTTTTGCTTCTACTTCTATTGATTTGCCTTCTAATACAGCTGCTATTCCTATTAATATTCTCACTGTAACACAGATGGTGCCTGACTATGATCTGTGAGCACTCGGGTATAAAAGAATGTGGGGCTGGAAGCTGGAAGGCCAGGCTGTGTTCTAGTCCTGCTGCAAGCGTGGGGCAGCTCTCTCAGCCTCTCTGAGCTTGCTTTCTCACCTGCCAGGTAGAGCATCACTCCTCCCAAAGCTCCCTCATGGAGTTGCCATGGATTCAAATGATGTGATGTTCGTAAAAGCTCTGTAAAGACATTAAGGCACTAGACGTTGGTCACTTTTATTTTGTCAGGTTCAGTAGGTCACTTAGGTAGGTTCCAGTGAGAGCATCAAAGATATTGTGAAATCCTGGTTTCTTTCTTTCTTTGTCCCAGAATATGTGAATATTCAGCTTTGCGAATATGTGTGTGTGTGTGTGTGTGTGTGTGTGTGTGAGAGAGAGAGAGAGAGAGAGAGAGAGAGAGAGGTCGGTCAGTGCCTCAGTTTCCACCTCCAGTCTCAGATCAGATGCCATTCCTGCAGAGAGTAGGTTGCACACGGCTGGAAGTCCTGGCGCCACCCTGAGTCTATACTGTTCCTGGAGAGGAAACGTACCCAGAGGCCACAATGTTAGTGCCACTCTGCTCTGTAGAATATTGCGTCTCAAATCCAGTATTGTATCTATGCTAAAAACATGTACTCATATATGCAATAATCTAGTTTAGGTTCTAAGATTTATGATCTCGTCAGTGATGCCAAGCAGATGGCTTCTGCCAGGTTTCCAGGAGAGTGGGGTACACGCTAGAATGAGACTTCTCTTGCAAGGTGGAATTGTGTATGGTTTTCATTAGTTCTGGGGATTCTGAAGTCACTGACAAGCCTGTTATTTCCCAGGGAAAAATGCATTTAAAGAGTCCCCTGGGTCTTCCAGATTGCAGGACAGAAGTGGTCTTACATCTGTGCCCTTCTGCAGCCATCTAGGGGCCAGAGGTGATGTCATAAACAAGCTATGGGTCTTCGGTCCTGGTTGACCACCACTGGCTAGGATGCTTTGACCCAGCCGTGCCCTTTCCCACTTTCCTTTCTGGTGCTTGTGTGTGCTAAATGAGATCATGCATGTAAGAATGTTTGAACCGAAGGTGCACAGTAAGCCCTCAGCCAATGTTATGACCATTAACAATGCAGAGCACCAGGCTATGAAGGACCTGACCAAGTGCCTGGCGTATTTTGGGTGCTTTAGCGGTATTACCCCTTCCCTTATATGTTCCGTCATGGCAGACAAAACACAGGATTGAGCATTAGCATAGAAGACGATATTCGTGGCGCTGACAAGCACCAACTAGAACAGGAGAATTTTGGAGGATTAATTAAGGGAGAGAGTTGGGCTACCTAAATTTAGTGCAAATACTCATGAACACACAGGGACAGAACAAAGCCCTATAATATTGAAAAAGATCTAAGACAAGTTATGTAGCCGTCTCCCAGAGAGGAGCTTCCTGCACTAGCTCACCTGGGTGGCTGGGCCCTGGCAGAGGCTCCTTCTCTGGAGTAGGGGTCCAGTGAAGGTGACACTTGCTCACCTGCTGTGGTAAGTCAAGTCAAAGGAAGTGGCTAAGGCAGCGTATTTCTGAGAAGCCAGCTTAGACGGGCAGGTGGGTTGTTTCAAGCTGTCAGCAGCTGGAAGGACTAGGATCCAGTGGGCTGGGAAGGCAAGTAGGCCAAAGTGAGCTGAAAGCAGGAAGTGGCAGGTGGGAGAACCAGCCTGGGGAAGTTGCCTGGGCTCAGGTGTGTATTGCTGAACCTGGTTTTATCAAGAGCTCAGCATCATGCTGGGTTGGGGGGTTTCTGGAAAGATTGTGCCTCATGTGCAGTTCGGACAAAGGCCAGGAGGTCACCCTCCCCAGAGTGGGGGAGGCGCTGAGACCCGCTGAAGGAGCTGCCATCCGTGTGACTGGCGCAGCAAACTGCTGGAGAGCCGTGTCCAGCTGGGGCGCATCGGCTGTCCATGCCACCGTGTGCAAAGGGGGCAAGAGGCTGGGCCATGGCCCAGAGCGTGAGCACCTTTGTCCATGGCAGGAGCACTGGAGATTAGGGGAGGATGTCTCTGCACAATTGACTGAGATAGTGAGTCCCGGCATGAAAGGGGTCCACAGTGATGCAACAGGATCCCATGAAGGGCGGCCATCGAGAGGGACACAATTCTTGGTGTTTAAAAATTGTCACAGGGCTTGCCTGCTTTAAAAAATAGTAATTTGACAATATGGCTACCTACAAATTATGTTTTTGGGCATATTTCATCACTAAAGCCAGCTATTTAGATATTACAGGTAAGGAAATGGAATCTCAAGCTTTTGCCCAGGTCCATGCAGCTTGTAAGAAGTGGAATGTACAGGTGACCATCCTCACCGTTTGTGTTCTTTTTCTCTATGTCACTTGGTGTCAGTGCCCTAAATTTATCCAGGCTTTCAGAAGTCAGCGGTGGGTTAGTTCCCTTTGGAAGGTCAGTTACTGTGGTCGTGTTTATTCAAATGTTCCCTGCAGACAGCCTGGTGTTGTGTGTGTGTGTGTGTATGTGTGTGTATGTGCACACAGCAGCAGGTGTGTATTTGTGAGTCGGTGTTTACCTGTGCACGCACCTGATTCCACTTAGGGCCACCAGCAGCCCTTCTCACCTCGTGAGGACGTGTGGCTGTTTCATAACGCAAGTGACCGAGCAGGGTCAGCATCTGTTGTATGATGGTGCATAATTCTTTTTCATTAAGTCCTGGGAACATCCGTTCTCATCAGCCTGTTTAAAGATTTTGCTTTATTAGATATTGGTTAATGATCACAAAGTCATTTGCTTTTAAAAACAGGTGTTCCTCTCTGCACACAAAGCTGGTGTCGGGAGCTAGTAGAAGAATAAATGAGTTTGTAAACAAAGTGTGGGCGTCCCCGAAAGAAGCCTCAAAGCACTGAGGCAGCAGAGCATCCGGATGGGACCCCTTGGCTTGCCCTGTCTGTCCCCAGCTCCACCTGCACAAGGTTGTGCAAGATTGTGCTGCTGGTTGGGGTGGGGTTGCTGTGGATGCGCTACTCCCAGCACTGCGGAACATCCCACGAGGACACACAGCAGCATGTGCACGCTGACAGTGGCCTGATGAGGGTTTGCTGCTGCTCTGATCTTCCTTATGCCAGTGGGATTAACGTCCTGCCCTTGGATACTGGTGAACGTTGACAGCTGCCTGATTCTCAGGAGCAGTAAACCCTGACTTTGCTTGAGCCAGGCATCGGGAGGAGCCCTGTAGCCACAGTGCAGCCGCTACCAGCCACCGCGAGCTCCTGAGCTGTAGAATGTTGTCCTAGAGCTGCTACAGCTGTGGGCTACGCCGTGTCGAAGCTAATGTCAGACATTTTATAGGAAGTCTTGGACAAAATTTCCAGAAGTCGTGATTCTTTGATCTTGTTTCATTTTAATTTTACAAAAGCTTAGTGAGCTCTTACTATGTGTTGAGTATCGTGAAGGATACATCATGGCTAGGATGTCAGCCCTCCTTTGACAGAGTTAAAAATAGTTTTGAGAACGTAATCAAAAATTCAGTTCGTATCTGCATGACTTTAGAACCACGTTCTTTCCACCACAGTGCGGATCGGGAGCAGAAACTGCAATCTGTTGCTCTCAGTGTGTCCAGAAGCAAATGGATGAAATGAGACAGCCCATCTTTAAACAAGGACTGTGCAGCCCTCTTGTTCAATGGTTCTTAATGTGGACTCCGTTAGAGCCCAGGAGCTTCTAATCATCCCGATGTGAATGCTAAGGCCATGCCTGGAGAAAAGGCCAGAAACGTTGGGGCTGAGATGTAGGCAGCAGTGTTTGCTCTTCAGCTCCAGGTGATCTCAATGTGCAGCCACAGTTAAGACCCAGCGCTCCAGTGCTTAGGGAAAACAACAGGTGTGTCACATTAAAGAAACCAATTTTACTGCATTCTGAAGCAGCCAAGTTATTTATTTTTGAATAGCTTGGTTGTGCCGTAGATTTTTTTTGTACATCATGGCCTTTTACTGGACGATTTTCAAATGTATATAGTGGATAGGGTTATAATGTATATCTTTTTTAGTTACAATTTCAGCATGTGAATAAAAGGACACATCTGTCTAGAAGACACTTAGGTATACATGTAGGCAGCCAAAGGAAGGCAAAATAAATAAGTATTCCCTGTCCCTTAAAGACCTGAGCCATGCCAGATTGCATTCCAACTTGCTACCTTCCTGAGAGGGGCACTAGTAGGCCCCTTGGAGAGGGAATCACCTTGAATTTGTTAAAATTTATAAAGTAATATTAAATTTAAAATCATTTCAAAATCTGTGGCAAACTCTTATTACATATCTTGTTAACTCTGGAATGATCAACACTATCTTTTTATAGTTCTATTTTTAATTTTTTAAATTTCAAAATATTAAGGGGTTGCAAATCCACCTGTCGGGTACAATGAACACTGTTCAGGCGATGGGCACGCCACCAGCCCCGACTTCAGCATTATAAAAGGTACCAATGTAACAAAAATATTTTGTCCCCATGGAGTTTTATCTTTAGATCTTTAACATCTAGCAATAAAAAATTCCTTGAACTTGAGGGCTGGGGAGGACCCAACACGTGCAGCTTTAAATATTCATCCATTTCTTCAGTTACCCCTGGCAAGGGCTCACTCTGTGCAGGAATCGTGCTGCACATGGGTTGCAGAGTGACAGAGCTGACCTCTACCTGAGAAAGTCAGAGACTGGTGAGTGAGAGAAACAAGGAAATGGGTCACCCCCATCCGCAGTGAATGCAGGGAAACCCATTTACAGCAAAACGGACCAAGTGGAAATCACTGTCCCTCTCAACCCTATCGGTGCACCCAGCACCCAGCCTCAGGTGACAGCTGCTTCTGCAGTGACTGCAGCCACTGCTCTGACAGCTCTGCTCTTTCTGCCTGGATGGGAGGTGACTGTGTCTGTTCCTTGGCCTGGAGACATGTGTTAGGCCCATTCTGTTTGAAAAGGGGCCCAATGCGATACACTTTTGCATTCACATAGAAGTCCACACTTCTCTGTAGCTGATGTTATCATAAATTTATTTTGTGGATAAGAAAACGTGGGTTGGTTATTTTCCCTGCCTGGATATCAGCCTTGTGCATGGTTTTGCTTTGGGCGAAGGGACCTCCTCTTCTGTCTCTGATGCCGTGGAACTGCAGACACCAAACTCCATCCCAGCCTCCTTCTTATGTGAAGTGAGAGAAGGGTCCCTGTTAGGAACTAAATGAAGTCCAGTTCCCTTAAAAGAACATCATCAGAATGAACTGGATGCACAGGGTCCCCGAAGAACCCCTAGAGCTGCCCTAGGCGTGTGGGTGGGGCCTCCCTCGCCTGGCTGGACTCAACGTTCCTGCCTTGACTACGTATGTATTCTCTCCCTGCAACATGCCCATCAGCCCTGCTTCCTTCCAACTCTCCATTTCACTCCCCCAAATCCAGATAAATATAAAACCATGTTAAAGCCTCAGGTTCTGTAAAATTCCTTTACACTGAAAACATTCGGCGTCTGTATATTCACCCCGGTCACCGCATCTCTGCTCCGCCCAATGCACAGCTGACCGCGGTGCATCTTCCCAATCACGAGTTCCGGCCCATGGGACCGTGGCAGGGAACTTGAGAACTTATGCTACATTTCGGCATGTCTTTAATTTTCTTTTAGGGGGAGTTGTTGAGTTATCTTCACGAGAGCAATTCACAGAAAGAGATGGGGTGTGCATTGGGACGGTGAGTTCCACGTTTTGCTCCCTCGGGTTATTGTGTGAGCTCCGGTGAGCTCTTCGGACCTCAAGTCCTGAACTTTCTCGCACGTAAACTGGGAGGCTGGAGCTCACTCTCAGATCTGCTTTGAGTTTTTGAGCTCTATGCGGGCTACCATGTAAGACCACAAAGACACCCATCTGAGCCTCAGTTAGTGAGGTGGGACCAGTGACTAAACGGTTTCCCTGGAAGGGTTGCAAGGAACGTCCAGAGGTCACAGCCATCTCAGAAACAGCCTGCGCCCGATGGGGAGCGTCTCCTGATGGCACTGGGGCAGGAGGCTCTCCCTTCCTCCCTCCGGCTCTCAGCACTAGGGGATCAGACACAGAAATCTGTTAGGCGCCCAGCTCAGAGTCGTGCACCCCGCACGCTGCTGCTGCCTTCCAGCTCTGCTGCTCATCGACCACAGTGGTGGGAACCTCTAAGGTTGGACATTCCTAGTGACATTTGCACACAACACTGTCCTCTCTGTCTAAGCTGTAAGGCATCAGCACAGTTGGCTTCTGTGTTTCTACAGAGCTGTAGGTCGCAGATACGTGTGCTAGTGTAATAGCTAAGGAATAGCTAGGTGTGTGTTGGCTTTAAGGAAAAACATAGAGGAGCAGTTGGGTCTTTTCTGTTTTGCGTTTTTGGCTGGCTGCTTCCTGCTGCGTCAATCTGGGGAGGGAGGCCAGGGAGTCAGGGAGCTGCTTCCCCGCGTCTCAAGCCTGCATGTTATGTGCGTGTGTGTGAGTGTGCATATGTGCGTGCACGTGTGTGTGTGTGTGTGCGTGCAAATGCTCGCGTGTTGGGGGTCACCGCAGCACCTCTCTGTACCAGCTGCTGCGTCCATCCGCAGCCAGTGCCGGCTCGGTGATCTATGGCAGAGCGCTGTGCCCGGGGGGCTGTACTGCTGCGTCTCGGCAGCTGGTGTGAGCGGGAGTGGAAAAATAAACGCTCCTCTTCCCTGACATCAGGAAAAAGGCTTCCACAGACAGACAAACATGCACACACCTCAACTCCTCCCTTCTGGGTGGACGTTCTGGAGCCTGTGGTATGAACCCTGAGGGGCTGGGCTTTCACTTCTGACATCCTGGCTTTTCATCTGGGAGCACATTGACTCCCCTGTGACATTAATATATCAAGGTTGAGTTCGGCATTCAAGTTCCCAGCCTCCAAGGGAGCTGGGAGTCCCAGAAGAAAGAGCTGGACTTGAATTAAGGGAAAAACACCTTCATTTCCATTTACTTCAGATTTAAATTTCAGAAACACTCTTTGCAGTACCAGACTGCGAGCAGCTGTCATGCGGGCTATTACTGCTTGGTGTCTCACTGGACTGGCCTGGCGGTGCAAGGCCTAGAGGACTCAGGGTCTGTGCCCCTCCCACCCAAGTCCCGGGTCAGGCCCGGCACACAGCAGGCCCCACTAAACAGCATTGTGATGTCTCTTTGTGAAAATGGGCTCTTTTTCCCTCTGAAATGCCAGCGGCTCAGTTAAACAGCTCGGGAGCAGAGCCGGAGATCCACGCCCTGGCCCGCTGTTTCCGTGCACTCGAAGAGTGTGTTTAGCAGGTACTAATAAATGGCAAGCACTCTTTAGTCTTGGGTTTAGACAAATCCCAACCCTGAAGGGGCTCAGAGCCCAGAGAGGGAAACAGAACCAAGTGTAACTGCACGACAGGTTTCAGGGTGAATACTGGCAGGGTCAATGTGGGGCTCCTAGGAGGAAGTCAGGCCGGCCAGCGGGGAGGGGCGGCAGGAAAGGACGGAGCATTTCACAGTGGGAATGCGGGAATACCATCGAAATTGCTGCTTCATTATCCCTAGATTAAATGCTACTATCTCCATGAAGATTTTCTGATGGATCAGCTAAAGGTGATTTTTCCCCCTTCCGGGATCCAATATTTTAGGCTCTAAAACTTTTTTTTTACTATTTCTTAATGGATATTTAATTTATGTCTTGAGGGCAAAGGACAGTAAGTGACACACCTTGTGTCCCTACTTCATATCCTTGACACGGTAGATGGAGGCACATGTTTCTCCTTTGCCTGGATCAACAACTGGGCAGGAATCAGCGTCACTTGAGTTCAAGCTAAGACCTGGGTGCCTTTGGCCTCCCTCTGGCCCACAAGCTTAGGACCAGCCTGGACAGATGGAAGGCAGGAGCTGAGTCTGTTGCCTGCGAAACACCCTAAGGCTGGTGGCCATGCCGATGCAGTCAGTATTTGTGAAATCCTTTGTCCTAATCTGTCAAGTGAGGAGGGTGAGAGCCAGTGCAAAGAGAACACGCTGACAGGGACCCAGAGCACAAGGTCTGCCCTGGTTCAGTGGAGCAGGGATTGGGGAAACCTGCACTGACAGGATAAAATGTATCATGTTAGAGCAGCCGTGGTACGTGGGCTTCTGTATTTTACTTCCATGGGTATATGAATCGATCTCTCTAAACTTTGGTTTCTTCATCTCTAATTGTCATTTTTGAGCTACATTTAATGATGTGGAGAATAACTAACGAAGACAAATATAAGAAAATGCCTATGTATGCATATACATATACATATACATGCCATGCATCCTTAATCTGAAAATCCGAAATCTGAGATGCTCCAAACTTTGAAACATGTGAGCACCAGCATGATGCTCAAAAGAAACGCTCACCAGAGCACTTTGAATTTGGGATTTTCATTTCAGAAATGTTCAACCAGCATATATTTCTGCAAGTATTTCAAAATCCAAAAAAAAAAAAAAAAAAAAACAAGATCTGAACAATTCTGGTCCCAAGCATTTGGATAAGGAACACTCCCTCAATCCGTATATGAACATAGAAGACTAGGTCCGGACTCATGTAAAGACATTCGCAGAGAAGGATTTTCTTTTTTAAAATCATAGTAACAAGTGTGCATGGTTTAAAAAAATAAAAGAGTAATAAAAATCTTAGGAAAAAAACTATAGACCCTTGTCATACCCTTCCTAGGCCCCAGGGTCATCTACTTCAAACCCTTTTTGCAATGTCTTCTGGTATAAAATGTCTGATTTCTCAAAACTATGATTATCCTTTTTTTAAAAATATGAAGACATTCTCTATTGGGTCTTATGGAAGATAAAGTTTAGAGGTCAAACCATGTGTTTCCCACATACATCTTTCATTTAAAAAATTGGTTTTTTTCTATGTACCCAGCAATAATTCTTTTTTAAAAGAAATTTAGAATCCACTCAGTGTAGTCAAATGCATGGAATACATCAATTCCATCTTGTTACTGTTGCTGAGATACCCTTCTGAGACCTCTATCCCCGGCCCTAACATGGACGGCTCCCCACTGCGTCTGTGGCACGGGTGTCAGCTGGGACTTTTCTTCACCAATTTCCTGGAAACCAGTTTACATCACACCATTTTGGCTTCCCATTTTCTAAATTTCAGGACTTTTTATCCTGTTTGGAGTTTTCTCCTTCTGTGGGTGGAGTGTGTCCTCCAGCATCTTCTTGGGAAACTGGGCGTAGGAGGTAAGTCTCGTGAGACATTGCAGGACAAAAGCAAATGTGTTTGGGGCTAAAATTTTGTTTTGGTTGCATATAAAATTCTAGATAGGGAATTATTTCAATCTCAGAAGGTTAGAGTCTGCAGATATTGCCACACTGCACTGCAGAAATCATTTTTGTTTGATAAGTTTGATTCCTGTCTGAGTTCTGTTCCTTGGAAGACATTTGTTTCTTCTCTCAAAGTTTTAGTCTCTTATCTTTTTTTTTTTTTTTTTTTTTTTGAGACAGAGTCTCACTCTGTTGCCCTGGCTAGAGTGAGTGCCATGGCGTCAGCCTAGCTCACAGCAACCTCAAACTCCTGGGCTCAAGTGATCCTCCTGCCTCAGCCTCCCGAGTAGCTGGGACTACAGGCATGTGCCACCATGCCCGGCTAATTTTTTTTCCATATATTTTTAGTTGTCCAGATTATTTCTTTCTATTTTTAGTAGAGATGGGGTCTCGCTCTTGCTCAGGCTGGTCTCGAACTCCTGAGCTCAAACAATCCACCCTCCTCGGCCACCCAGAGTGCTAGGATTACAGGCGTGAGCCACTAAGCCCGGCCTTAGTCTCTTATCTTTATGCCTAGTATTCTGAAGTCTTGCCCTGAGCCTTCTTGATGTGGTTAGTTTTGTTTTTTCCTTTCATTTATCGAGTAGTTCACTTTATTAGTTTTGTGTGAATGGAAAAATTCCCACAAACTGGGTGGTTTAAAACAAAATATATAGTCTCACAGTTCTGGAGCCAACAGTCTGAAATCAGTATTGCTGTGCTGAAGTCAGGGTGTTGGTGGGGCTGACTCGAGAGGCTCCAGGGGAGACTTCTTCCTTGCCTCTTCTGATTTCCGGTGGCTTCCGGCATTGCTTGGCTTGTGGCTGCATCACTCCAATCTCCGCCTCCATGGTCACAGTGACTTCTTCTCCGTGTGTGTCTAATCTCCCTCTGTGTCCCTCTTATAAATATGCAGGTGGTGGCATTTAGGGTCCCCTAGATAATCCAGGGTCATCTCCTCATCTCAAAATCTTTAATCACATTTTCGAAGATCTTCAAAAATATGTGTATATAACTTTCACAGGTTCCAGGGATTAGAATACAGATATCATTTAGAGGTATTATTCAGCCCACCACAGTTACTCAATAGGAAATCGAAGTCTTTTCATTCTGAGGCAATTTCTTAGATTATTTCTTTAATAAATCTTCTCTTCCATTTGCTCAGTTTGTGTTTTCTGGAACTCTTGTTTTTGAGACCTTTGATTTTCCAGACTAATCCTTTTATTTTCTTACCTTCTCCTATTTCCCATCTCCTATATTTTTTTGTTCCAATTTCCAGGAGATTTTCTCAAATTTAGCTTCCAGCACTCTTATTGTGTTTTAAATTTTATCTGTTATAGTTTAAATTTCTAAGAGCTGTATTCTTCTATTACTGGTCATTTTTAATAACATGATGTTCTTGTTTCATGGATATAATATCTCTTTGAGGATATTAGTTAGATACATTTTGAAAAGATTTTTTTTGTGCTCTTTGTATTGCCTCAGTATTTTCCTCCCTGCTCTTATGTTTTGATGTGTCTTTCATTTTGGGAGCTTTCCTGAAGTGTCTAATGCTTCTTGGGTTTCTGCTTAAACAGTTAAGTACTAAAAAGCTGACTGGGAGGTCTTTGTGTGTGTATGAATTGGAAGCTTCATTTAGAGTAACTGGTTCTGGGGATGGATGCAGTCGTGTCCTTGGTCCCCCACGTCTTTCCTGTTGGGCTCTTCCGTTCTCAAGATGAGTTCTCTTGTCTCCTGCCTGGGCTGTGCCAGGACCCAAGGAAAGGAGGCTGTTGGGAGGACTGCCTCTTCATTTTGGTGACTCTCATTCATTTTCTCTGCCTTCAGCCTCATACTTGACCTGCTCCTTCCTTGTTTGCAGCCACCTCTACATCTAAAGACTCTAGCTCTATTTCTCCATCAGGTGAACGCCCGCCAGCACCCCACCTAGATGGAGGGGTGTTGCTGCAGGGTGCTCTCTGGGCATCTAATTAGTTCTTCCCCTTCCAGCCTCTCTTCTTACTCCTGCTTCTAGAAGTAAATGGAGGCTCCAATTTCTGAGACTTTCTGTGGTTCTGTGGCCTTAATAAACAATTGACTTTTTAAATACAATAATGTTTATTTTTTTTCTTGGATGAACAATAGACACTGAGCCAATGCCATGTGCCAGTTACGCTGGGCGTGACCTGGGAAATATGACGGTGGGGTGAGGGGGGCTGTCGGTGGAGGAACACAGGGGGGGTTAGAGACTATGAAGAATTAGTCAAGAAAGGTCAGGACGAAACCAATCAGAAAAGGCCCTACATGCTGCACTGTGGAGGTTGACTCTATTTGATGGGCAATGGCGTCTGCGAAGGGTGAAACACGGAAGTACAAGGGCCTGGCAAAAGCTCAAAAGGCCACGTTCACCAAAGTTCTCTGTCTTCTTATATTGACATTGTCCTTACTCACTGCATCTCTTCTCTTCTTCCCGTCTCTTCTTTCACAGTCCTTCTGACAATCCGCGCTTTCATTTATAAATCTCCCAGTGGATTTCCTTTCCTGGATTTTCAAGTATTTTAAAATAAAGTCATCCTTTACCTGATTCAGACACTCCTGTGTGAACACCATCGTTTTAGCAACAAGCACAGAACATTTGATTTGTTTGGTGTGGTTTTTTAATTATTAAAATGAACAGTTCACACCACTCGAAAGAAGTCAGTGCTTAGAATAGCTGCAAATGGGTAGACAGAGAGATCTAGAGAGTGTTCTATAACTGAGCAGGAGGACAGCTTCAAGATTTGTGACTAAAGGTTGTCCAAGATTCCCGTATTTTAAAGATTTGCAGGAAAGCTCAAAACCTGTTAAAATAAGGCGCTCCTGTCTCAACTATGGATCACACTTGTCCTATGACTAGACAGAGCTTATTTTATAAATGTCATCCAAGGGAAGGTCAGAGCTACCCACCTGGTCCTTATCTTTACCAGCTGTGAAAAAAGAAAGTTGTGAAGAGAGAGCTTCCAAAAAATTCATATCTCTGGCCACATGTGAAGAAAAAGGGGAAAAGAAGCCACATTTATTGAACACCTATTATGTGCAAGGCACTGTGTTGGGCACTTTCCCATGCATCTATCTTATATCATGTGACGATGATTGCGGCAGGTGGCTTTGTTCCCGTCTACAAGTTGCAAAACAGAGGCTCAGAGGTAGGTAGTCCAGACACAGTTGGACTGTGGGGGGCAGAATCTGTACCCAGGGCTGCCTTGGGTCCCACAGCTGCATTGTCAGGTTCCAACAGAGCCCATATAAATCCTATGGCTCCTCATCATCCACTGCAGAGAGAAAAGAATCCAAAACGCGGCTGCATATTCAAAGGGAAAGCATGTCTCCTTAGCGCTCCCGTCAGCAGTGACAGTCTGTCTTCCCGGGCGTGGTGCAGAGGGTCAATTCAAATCCTCTGAAGTGCCAAGAGCCCCATCTGCTCCTCCATCTGAAATGAGAATATTTTGCTCTTTTTTTAAAAAAAAAAAATCTTGATTTGGTCTTTCAGTGTTTGTGTTGCAGCCTTCAACCCAGATGCCAATAACCAAGAAAATGTATTAAGTGATAAGAGGGAAATCAGTGAAATTAAAATGAAAGAGGGAGAATGGGAAACGGGGAAAGAAAATGAAGTCTCCGTGTAACACCCAGTCCCGGTGAAGGAGGCACGCAGGCCTGTTCCCAGGAGGTTCCGGCAAACACCGACTGAGCCCCTGCGCCCGGCGGGGAGGGGCCAAGGCGGGCCTGGAAGCCGAGCTGGAAACACCTCTGACAGCCTCTGCCCGGGTGCGGCCTGCTCCGGTGCCGCCGCGGTTGGTCAGGGATGCTCGGGCTTCACGTCCGCTCGCCTGAGTAAGGCGCGCCGTGCACGCCACGGGCTGGAATCCGAGATTGCTGGTTTCGCATCCATGTGCAGAGCTCCAACACTAGGACAATATTTCAGAGAATCTCAGAATGGCAGAGCTCGAAGCCACCACGGCTGGGGGTGGGGGTCAGGGAGAGACGGAATGAGCCCTGGCAGTCGCAGGAACGTGGGGCGAGAACCACCCCGGTCTATGCCTCTGGTTGACTTCCAAAATCTGAACCTGTGTCTCCGGCCAGAACGTGGAGCTGGAGATTGTGTAGAGAGCTGACGCCAAGAGCAAAGGAAGTGACGGTGTTTATCTTTCCCGCTAAGGTGACAGGGTTTTGTTAATGGTCGCTTACTCAAAATCTCTTACGTTATAGTTGTGGAAGGGGAGGCCTAAGGAAGTAAAATTGTTTTTTTCCTTTTTCCTGTAGAACAGCACAGTGCTGGTTCGGTCTTTTGCATTAATTAACACTTTTGAGATGAGCGGTCACCCTGGAATCTCAGGGCCCACAAAGCGCCGTGGCAGCCGAGCCGCCCTCGTGCTGCAGGTGAGATGCAGACGTGCGGTGCCGGCGCTCGCGGGAGCAGGGCAGTCGCCGCGGACCACGGTCCCCGGAGCTGGACATCGGGCAGCTCACCCTGTGCTGGGCACACTGCCCCGTGGGGGTCTCTGGGCTGCCAAGGAGTCTTTTCAGGGCTGCTTGGGGGCAGGTGGGAACGCATCTATTCTGATTTTAAAATTAGACTTCCCTGCACAGTTTTTTTTTGTCTATGCAAAAAGGATTCAACAGATTTCTTTAAAAGTCTGAAAACTCTTGAGTTAGACTCTGATTTCTTGATTTGGTACATACAGAAGATGACAGCTGTGCCTGCTAACTGCAAGACCACCCTTCCCGCACCAGACTATGACTCTCCTCTTTTGGGTGTTGGTGGCATTTATTTTATGGTTCCCTTATGGGGGTCAAAATAGAAGCAGAGCTTTGTACCCATATAGGTGAGAAAATATTTTTGGAACTGAAAAATAATATTTTGAAAGTATCCAAATATCTGAAAAGTGGGTAATTTTAAAGATTGTCTTATTTTTTATCTATAAGGTAAGAATTTGATAGATTATAGAGACTTCAAATCCTGACTTAATTAAAAGTTAAGGCAAATTAAAATGGCAATAATAGAATTATTTCCTAAGATGAAAGGCAAATGGATGCCAAATGTTTGGTTTTAATTTCTAGCGTTTTAAAGAAATCAAGCGGCTATGTCTTTGAATACGTCGGCCATGGAAGGTGAGCTCTGGGAGGGCCGGCAGCAGCCAGGACTCCTCTGCACAGCGAAGGGAAGACGGGAGGATGAGAACCTTTCTCGTCCCCTCCGGTGCTGCGGAGGGACCTCAGCAGGCCTCTGCTTGGGAAGGGCCCTTCTGCAGGCACCGGCTCCTGTGTGGGGAGGGTGTGCCCTGAGAAAGCCCAGCCTCAGCTGCAGAGACAGAAACAGAGGAGGTGCCCGCTGACAGCTCGGGCGTCTCAGATTTGGGGTAGAAAGGGCCACCTCTTGTTTTGCCTTTTTTGGCAAAGCAGACCCACGGCAGGCTGCTTTGTGCCATGCCAGAGGGGTCTTTGATTTCTTTGTTTTTCAACCCAAAGAACATTTTCTTTCCTTATTTTTTTCTTTCTTCCTAACCCTGGCCTCTCATTTGATTTTGCTTGTTCAGCGCAGCAGTGCTCATTCCCCGCGAAATGAATCCACTTATCCTTCCAGATGCTGGAAATCGGAAAGCGATCTTGGCCCCACAGAGAATTTTCTTTGAGAAATCACCAACTTTGTCCTCAACAGCAGGTGTCACTGTTGCAGCAGAAAACCCCACTGCTTCCAGGGCCTGGGCCAGCCCGGAGATATTTTTACTCAAAGGAGAAAAGGCCCAACATGAGACACAAACTTGGCAAAAGAAATTCCGAAATGAATGTGAAACCTCACAAAAGGCTGTAAATTATCAGCGTGTCTTTAAACGCTGAGACTCGGGAGGGCTTTGAGCACCCCCAAGCCTTTGGAAGAGAGACCGAGAGGCTGGTCCCAACTGGCAACTGCTAATGCTCTTGCTGCGACGGGCAGCCGCAGTTCTATCCCCACAGGCCCAGTGCTGCTGTCTTGGCCTAGGAGGGACACACAGGAGCAGTGCCCCGATCCCTTCCATGTCTCCTAGACCACACACCTCAGCGGGGACAGGGGATTTTGCTGTGCACGTACTAATTTCTGGAGCTCCAGGGTCAGGTCTCCTGGGATACCTTGTGCCCAGGAACACACAGCGTTACGTGATTTGCCCAAGGACACTCAGCTCGTTAGTGGGGGAGCAAAGAAGCAAAGCCATTTTTTGCTAGGACCCACTGCGTCTTTGCAGCTCAGTCTGGTAGAGATTGAACTACAAGCACAACGTGGCGCCTCCCAGGTCTCTGTGCACAACCCTGAATCTTTAAGGGCATCCAACTTAGACACTTTCATGGCTGGGGCATTCGGCGTGGCCGGGCCAAGCCCCCTTGCAAGGGCGGTAATGGTTACATGATTCAAAACTATACCTAAACTCTAACATGTGCTTTCTTCCTTGCTGCTGTGGTTGTCCATTTCATGTTCAAACATCACGAAATATACATAAGAAGTCAGAATTGATGTACCTTCAGGCACACATGAAAACTGCCCATGTCAGTACATAGGGCTTTGCAATGCTGACATGCAGCTTAGCACACAGCAGTAGAATTTAAGTACATTGTGTACACATCATAAATAGAGAAAACAAAAGAAATCAAGAAAAACTGGGAGATACTGGAGCAGGGGACCAGATGGGCATAAAGTGTGATCTGTCGTCCTCTCGAGCAGCATCCTCACCCCGACAAGGCCAGTGCAGAGGCTGGGTGGGGACCTGCAGCTGCTGTTTAGTAGAATGGCTCATTCCTAACATGCAAGCCAGGCTTCCGAAGGATGTGCTATGACAGGGGTCCCCAAGCTTTTGGCCCTGGGGACTGGTTTCATGGAAGACAATTTTTCCATGGACCAGGGGGTGGGATGGTTTCAGGATGATTCAAGTGCATTACAAATATTGTGTACTATATTTCTATTGTTATTGCATTGTAATATATAATGAAATAATTATACAACTCACCATAATGCAGGATCTAATGCCGCCGCTGATCTGACAGGAGGCCGAGCTCAGGCAGTGATGCCAGCTGTGGAGAGCCGCTGTAAACACAGATGAAGCTTCACTTGCTCACCCTCCACTCACCTCCTGCTGTGTGGCCCGGTTCCTAACAGGCCACGGACTGGTACCAGTCCATGGCCAGAGGGTTGGGGACTGCAGTGCTATGACATCTGCGACACACTGAGATAGAGGGGTTATTTTTATCAGGGGGAAGAGAAATCAGAATATTTGTCCACTAATAGATACTAGGTGCTCGGGAGACCTCAGAGGGACAGACACCTTTTTCCTAGGCGATGGAGGCCACGTCATGTGAACAGCTCACACTCTGCATTCCCAAAGGCTGGGTTTAAAGACTTGATCTGGAGCTGGCTAACTGTGTGACCTTAAGTTAGTCATCTGATCTTTCCAAGCCTCCATGTCCAAATCTGTGAAATAGAATTTATAACACAATCTATTTGAAGAGGCTATTATCAGGATTAAGGGAGAACAGTAGTATACATCCTTTACAGAGCAAACGCCTAATGCAAGTTAACTAGGTATTTATTAATAATAGAAGAGGCAGATTGATACTCAGCCCTGTTTCTAGACAGACACCACCTCATGGCTCGAAGGACCCCCGGATGGCAGAGGTGTAAGGACGTCCTGGCCCACGAGGTGCTGTGGCCGAGGTTGGGGACTGTGTGGGGGTCTGTTTTGTGTGGGATCCTGGAGCCTCATCCCACCGAAGCAGGAAGAATGTTCATCTAATTATCAGTGCCTGCGAATGGGAGCGACATCACAGGACTGCACATTCCCAGCCCTGTTCCCAAATTAGTTCAACAGCCTCATGTTCAGACAAGCCCAGAGTTGGGCGGGCAGCCTCCGTGGGGAATGTGGGTAGCTGGTGGCAGATGAGGTCCAGGTCTCGGCCTCTAGGTTTTCCCGAGGCCATTTCCCATTAAACTACGCTGCTACCCTGCTCTTCAATGCAGCAAAAGGCCAGCCCCTCCATCTGAAATGGAAAGCACCATATATGAGAACCTGGTGTAGTGATAAACCTCATGTCATTTGCTCAAGTCTTTGGCTGGGCTCAGGGAAGAAGTTCTTTAACTCCAGGGTCAAATTCTGCAATCACTGCTCCTCGTCTGCACTCCCAGGGTGGACCAAGACGTACGAACTTCGCTGGGTGTCCCTCAGGAAGGAGTAAGAGAACCCCTCCAGAGACCCTGCCCTGACCTGTCCAGGTGACTGCTTGGGCCTCCGTGTCCTCCAAATGGGACCCACGGCACTCCAGGCAGCAGGGCCCAGGCGGCAGGCCAGACCCAGCAGCCTTTCCCGGAGCCAAACAACCATAGTTTACAGTGACTGTCGCAGGGGATAAATGTTAAAAACAGTCTAGAAAGAGCCGGCGGTGACGGTTTATGCTTTGGGGGCACCTTTGTTCTGAATGAGTCGCGTTGTTTTCGGCCCTTTCGCCCCGACTCCACGTCCCCTTCTCTTGGTCTCCTGCACGCGACCTGCAGACGGTTTCGAGAGTATGGAGTCAGTGCTGGCGTGGGGGTGGAAGTGCTCGCATCTCCACTTCCGATTTCAGACAAGTGTGCTCTGTTTGACCAGCCCCACCTGTTTGGCAGGGCACAGCCAGAAGGACGGACTTACCTTGGCGTGACCCTCGGGCTTCCTGTTGTCTGAGAAGATGTGTCATCCTGGGACGTAGCAGCCACGCAAAGCAGCAAAGTGAGCACGCGGTTGGAGGTGGCACAGGGCACGTGGCCCGACAGGCAACTCTCACGGCGCCAAACCTCGTCTAGGCCGCGTTCCCCCTGTGGCCTGCTTGTGTAATCTGTCGGCCTTCTTTTCTTACCAGAATTTTGACTAAAGTGCTCCAACATTCAGTTTCTTGCAGATCAATGATCAATTTTGAACAGTATACAAGGGCTTCTTTCACCAAATGCTTACTGAAGATGGCAAAAGAATTAGTTAAGAAGGGCCAAACCTACCTCTAGAATGAGGGGAAGAAAATCTACGCATTTTATTAAGCCTTTTCATGCACAACTACAAGTTCTATTTACAGAGTGGGATTCTAAAATAAATTCCCACAGCCAAGCGTGACTGGACAATCATCTCTATGGCAGTCTCTTCTAGATTTCTCGTATTCTCTTACCCGACCCTGCCGGTCAGCGTCTGTAGGTGCCTTGCCTTCTGGTCTCATGTCAGTATGTGCTAGAATGCGAATTTATTATGCTATTTTAATAATTTTCAGAAAGTCTTTGATTTTTCATTGCAGTTGCTAAAACATCACCGTACGCACCTCCTTCTTGTCAGGGACGCTGCTGTAAGGGCTTCGTTCCCTCCCTCTGCTTAGCTCAGCTCAGCCAGCACCCAAGTCGTGGGCAGATGGGGTGGTGGGGGGCTCATTACTTCTCTCTCTGTTTGGGTGAACTCCAGCTTGGTTTATGTCCATGTGTCTTCCACCGACTGCCTCCACCTGTACCATTATAAACATTCTGTGTTTCCTGTATTATAAATATTTCAAGAGTTCTTTAACGCCAGTGGGTTTTGATTTCTTTGTATTACTATTTGAAGAATAACGTCTAGATTCAGTTCTGCAATGACAGGAGCTCCACGTCCTCCCATCTTTGGACAGTAACTACCTCCTTGGTTGAAGCAGCTCAGGGTTTTATTGTCTCGCCAGTTCATACCTGTCGACAGAGCACCTGGGTGTGAACAGACCGGCCGCCGCAGGTTTGCGTACCGCATTCAGGATGGAAGGGCGCAGTCGGGACACCGCGCGTCCGCAGCGCCTGGCTTCACCACCCGCCCCGTTTGCTGCTCTTGGAGAGGCTGAGGCTGAAGTTACAGAGTCCCACCTTATCTTGTGAGACTTGCTGACAGAAGCTTCTAGCAACCACAGGCTGCTGAGGTATCCCCTGGTCTTTCCAATTACCCACATGGCCAAATGTCCTTATAAAAGGACACTCTGCCTAGGAGAAACTCTGTCCCGTCAAAGTAGGGGGAAATGTCTCTCCTGCAGCCCACAGTACTTTACCCTCTGGAAAATGAGTGAAGTTTTTGAAAGCCACCAACTGTAAATTTTGAATGGGTTATCACTAACAGAAAATAAAAATAGGCAAGTATCCCTAATAAAAGGACCCCCGGGGAGCTGGTGGTTGCAGTCATTGCATCTGCTGGTGTGTTTGGTTCAGGGAATCCCAAGTCCAAGAAACCTGGGTATCTTGTCTTAGGAACTGCTAGAGCTGTGAGCCTCACAGCACAATCTGCCTCGCGCTTCTGAGGCAGGAGGTAGCCAGGAAACACAATTTGTGAGCTATGTTCTTTGGGGTCTCTTTGAAGTAGATATTGGGCATTCAGAGGGGAGGGAGGGACAGAGAGTGGGAAGAAACTTGGTAAGGAAAAGCCTCAAAAAATAGTATAAGAAAAGTCTAGCATGAAATCCAAATATATTAAAGTTTTGTGCTGTATTTTGTACGTGTCAAACAGCTTGAAATGAGTGGGTTTAGTTAGGCAACAATGTTACCATTTTCTTTTACCATAGAGATGGACAAGGATTGAACAGAATGAAAAGATACAGCGTCGAAGAGGTCGCAAGGGTTGTCACACTCACCCACAGCTCGCGTGAAAGCAAATTGCTGTTACCTCTCAGCAGAACGCATCAAAAGCTTTAAAAATGCTCATTGTTTTGACCTGCTCCTAAGGATTTATTGTAAGGAAATTATTAATCAAGTGCCAAAGTTTGGATGTTCAAAGATGTTCATCAAAGTGCTTTTTTAAAAATAATAACGCTGTAATCTTAATCATTTGAAGCTGTGTAGAAAATAATAGTACTGAGCCCATGTAACGGAATGGCCCAGCCACTGAAATAATAGTGAAGATTTTCCGACTAACACGAAAATGTGACAAAATTTTACAGATAATATGTACAGTGTGATTTCATTGTATAATGTACCAGGTATATTGGGAATCTACAGGAAATTTTAAAAGACAGGCTCAAAAAAATGCTATAAGGAAATAAAACAACCCCCCAATTACATTCGCTTAAGTCAAAGCAAGTTGATGTCAATACCCCGTTATTTCTGAAGGGATTAAGCACAATGTTTCCTTTTCCATTTTTCCTTTCTTTTCCTTCACTTTTGTTTTCTTCTCTGTGTTTTCTGTTTCTCCAAATAAGCACGTATTAGTTGTATACTTAAAGTAATGATAGTTGAAACAAAAATGAGTAAAACGCCCACCTGAATTTGAACATCTTTACTTTAAAACGAGAAATCAGCAGTTATTTGATGGCCCTCTGTTTTAAAAGTGATTTCTGTACAAATTTAAGGTTTCTCAGTTTAGGGCCTTTTGAGTCTTTCTCTCAATTCATTCCAAGCTGCAGTTTGGAAATGCCAGCTGCCATCTGTTCAAGTATTGACCTAAATCATAAAGTGACCTACAAGTAAAATTGTGCTTAGTAAAGAAACACAGACGAGAATTCTGAGACTTAAAATACAAAGGACAAAACCAATAACTCTCCCTGGGAGAAACCCTTGAGAGCTGGGGGCTGCCAGCGTTTGGTTCCTTTCTCTTTCCAAGCACCGAGGGACATCTTCAGGTCCCATTCTAGTCCTCGCCCACCATGAGGAATCCTGTTTCAAACTCTTGATTACAACACGCATGCAATCTGTGTTCTACTTTCTCAGCATAGTTGTTTCATAGATACGTATGCACGTTATTAATATTTTATTTCAATTTAATAACTTAGGGAAATCCCCATTTTACTTCCCCAATAGGAAACTTATCTGAAAGTTTTCTATTGTTAGCCATCTAGGTTGGTTTTAAGCTCGGGCCCATAACAACCGAAACTGACGGATAAGTGTGTGCACGGTGGCAGCCGGGGCTGGATGCTCACGTTGTCCAGCCCTCTTAAAGCACGGCAGGGCCACGGGCCTTGTTTTGGAGAGCGGAACGTGGGAAGAAGGGATGGCCTTGAACACTTCCCATGATGTTCTCCACACTGTGTTTTCCCTCCTTGCTGAGCGGATGTAGAGCCCTGGGGCCCTGGAGATACTTCAAACATGCCTGATCCATTCACTAGAAGGAGCCTGGGATGAGAGCAGCCCAGGGCATCCCCTGACCAAGCGTATCTACACTGGACTCTGTCCAGGTGCACAATCCACTGGGGTTATGTTAAGACACTGAGTTTTGAGCTGAGAAATTCCCAATAAATATTTCAAAGATAATGAACATTTATATGGCTCAAATATTGCCAAATCATAAGAATACTGATTGTTTTGTTTTAACTCCAGAGACATATGTCTATGTGAACTATGTGTTTTTCACATAGGGCAGAAAAGAACATCTTTATCTGTAGAAACATATTTCTGTATCTCTCTCTCTCTCTCTCTCTCTCTCTCTCTCTCTCTCTCTCTCTCTCTCTCTCTTTCATCTTGGGCAGTGCTCTCCTTTTGGAAGAGGATGCCATGTCTTATCCCTGCTGCTCACGCACTTCTGAAGCTCCTTGCTTACTGCTTTTCAGCTCATTGCCGTTGTTACTCCTGGTAGTAGATCTCTTTTGCTACTTTAATTGACCATATGGTTTTGGAATCCTTATTGTGATTTTCATTTCGGTCCTTCGTTAACATTCATTAAACACATGTCTATTGAGCTCCTCTCTGTGCCAGGCACTGTGTTAGGTTCTCAGTATATTTTAGTAGATAAAGCTGACATGGTCTTTGACTTTATAAAATTTGGAATTTATGACACTTGATCTTTTCCTCCTGGCTTCGTGTACATACCCACAGGTAGGAGACACTCTTACCTTGTGTCCTCTGACCTCCCATCTTCAGCTAGACAAAACTGTCCTCTGCCTGGCTCATCCCATGACAAAAACTAGACAAGGAAAGGGCAGAGAACCCTCAGCTGGGAGAAGATCTCAGACAGCAACTCACTCCATGGATATCCCGAAGTTTTAAGATAGCATAGGGAATTTTATTTTATTTTTACAGTCACAGTATTTTAGAGTGGACTATCTTATGTTCTGAAAGTTTTCCAACATTGTGGTGACTATGAGATGGACTTTCTAGGATCAATAAAAATGTGTGCATCTACTTGGTTTTACTTTTGTAAATCTTTCAACAAAGATACAGGTGAGACTATATATTCAATACATCTTCAGCCATATCCTCTTGATATTAAGAAAACTACTTTGCCTTCACGAAGAAACACTTGAAGATGCACTTGCTGTTCTTTTGCAATGCTGTTCAAAATATTCAGCAGCAGTTCAGCCCTGAGTACCAACCAGTCAGAATGAACCCCGGGTTGCTTTGTAAGCTATTTATGATCATATTTGCATGCTGCTGGGGCATTAGGGGAGCTCTGATACATTAATATAACTTCTAGTAAAACCATTTGGTTTTGAAGAGCATTTTTTCTCTTCTGGAGCAGGAAAACTAGAGTAAGGCAGGGCATCTGGTGAGGCAATTGTCTTAGTTTGGGCAGCTATAACAGGACACTATGGACTGGGTGGCTTAAATATCAGAAATTTATTTCTCACAGTTCAGGGGCTGGAAGTCCAAGATCAAGGTGCCGGGAGACCCGGTATCTGGGAAAGGCGCTCTTCTTCTTGTATTGCAGACAGCTGTTTCCTCTTGGTGTCCTCACACGGCAGAGAGAGAAGAGGGAAGCAAGCTCCCTCTTGTTTCTCCTTATGAAGGTGCTAGTCCCATGCACAGGGCCCCACTCTTGTGACCTGGTTACCTCCTGGAGGCCTACGTCCAGGTCCCATCACATCCGGGATTTAGGCTTCCAAGCATGCATTTGAGATGGAGACACACACACTCAGTTCACAGTGTCCATGCCTAACTTCAAATGCTGAATTAATTTCTACTCTCCTTTCCAGAGGGCCTTCTTTAGCTTGGTGATGATGGTCTGGTCCATTTAAGAGCATCTTTGGATTCTGACAGAAGATGTGGATACGGTTGCAGCTGTATTCAACAACTCCACGTTCTTGGGCAAATTATTTAAACTGTGGAGGCTTAGTCTCCTAAACCGCAAAATGGAGCAATGTTATTTACCCTGCCCAGTGGGAGTGCAGGTGAGATAATACGAAGCATGCAAGATGCCTGCATGGTCTAGCAAAAACAGAGACTTTGGGGTGACTCTTCTTATAAATATTAACAATACAAAGTTAAAGTTGGCTTTTGATAACAACCTGCTTCACTTGGAGGCAGTCTTGGAATGTGAAATAGTCTGAAAAACAAGCTCATTCTGTAGGCAGTGCAAATATTAATTAGCAGTCTAGCAAGAAGCAGGTCACAGTGCTGAATGTCAATGTGCTGAAATGTCTCCTAGCTTCAAGACAGTAGCACCTTGCTAATTTGTCATTGAGGGGCCCCTGCAGCTGAGAGAGATGACAAAAATCTGTGTGAAGAAGAAATTCTCACTGACTAAATCAAGCTTCTGCGGTTTTGTAAAAATGTGCTACTTTCGTTAGCTTTGCTTCAGAGTTTTTAATGATATTCGTATAATTGACAGTGTCCTTCTACAGGTGAACATTCACTTCTTCAATCTAAAATTAGCAGATTTTTTTGCATCTAAAATGGCAAAAATCTATTCACTGTGAACTTGAGACTAGAGGCTTGCCCAAACATAAGTTTCTGTCTGAATTTTAGTTCAACTATCTAGACATTTTGCAACTGGCTCTATCTTGGAAATAAGCCCATTACGTTGCGTTATGGGAAGAAAGTTAAGATTCTTTGGTATTGCCCATGAAAATAGGGAAGTTTGACAGATTGAACCTAATGAGAAAGATCACATGATCCGTTTCAGAAGTAGGTTTTATGTGTTGAAAGAACCAACGTTTTGAATTCAGAAAACACTGGATTTCATTTCTAATTCCTGACTATGTGACCTTGGGCCAAATACATAATAAAGGAGAAAGTCATAGATAGGGTTGATAGAGGCGAAATATGTGATGTGCTGAAGCAAAGAAGGCACAATTTTCCTTACATACATATGTTAGGAACATATCATTGGAAAGAAAAAAAGGTTAAGTATCAATTCTCTTCTTGATCCCAAATTTTACTTATCACAAATATTTAGAGAGACTTAAAATGATCTAATATTCCCTGAAAAGGCATATGCATGACAGTGGGGTACACATTTTTAAAAACAGCAACTTGGTGGGAATTCAACTTGCCAGTATTTGTAGGGTGACCCTTCCAAGTGGCCTGGAGTGTGTGTCTCATGATAGACACGCTCTCAGCAACTGGGGCTTTGAATCAAAGTTTTGTTCGGTGTTTGGCCACTCCATGTACACGTGCCAATCCACAGTTAAAACCCTGGAGGGCTGCGCAGGCTCTCACGCCACATTGTTTCTCTTGTTAATAGAAGATCCAATGCTTACAAACAGAATCCCAGGCAGGAGGCAGGCCTGGCCCGTGGAGGCCACGCCATGCTGTTTAAATCTGAGAAGCTGAGACCTAGGTTCTTTCTCAACCCTACCTGCAACCTGGAACAGGACACGCTTCCTCTCCGTGGTGACTTTCCTCTTCTGCGAGTCCTATCAAGAGGTTGCCACTCTGCTCCCTGATCCTGCAGTTTAGGAAGATACATCTGCCCAAGTTTGGGTTTGCATGGGAAAATTGCTTGTTCAACAAAGAACTAACAAAGAAGTAACTAACTTGCAGACACTACTGTACAGAAGCTTTCAATAGTTAGAAACAGCATAGTCTAACTGGATTTGTTCACAAGCTTATTAGAGTTTATACAAAAGAAACTCCACTGTGAGTTTTTCCAGTGGAAGGGTCTTGGGCAGCATGCATTTACAAATAAAAAATTTACGTTTCCCCAATTTTTAGCAAATAAGAAAATTATTCAATTGAGACATTTATGTTCCCTAACATTTTTTGTTTTCTTTTGTCATAATTAATATTAAGACGTTCTCTTTTACCTCCAAATGTTAATGTATAATTACACATACTTAATACTTACAAACTTGTGGTTATAGAAGTCTACCAGTCTTTTTAATGAATAAAGTTATTTTCATGAGTCAACCTCTTTTTCTGATGGGATTTTATTTATAACCCCACGGTGTAAAATGGATAATAACATTCAACATTTTTATAGTAAACATGTTGTACCTGGCCCTGTGCTAGGATATTTAACTCAATTTAATTCTCATGACAAATATACAAGCTTGGGAAGGTATTATTATCCCCAATTTATAGATGGAAAAATTGATGACCTAAGAGATTAAATCTTGTCCAAGACCATAATGCTTGTCAGTGGTAGAAGACGCAATTGAACCCAAGCAGTCTGTGGCCAAGGTGTATAGAACCATTATACTGCATGGCTTTCTGCAAAGTAGAGTTAATTTGGTTAAAATAGGTTTGGGAGCCAAGAGCCTCAGACTCTTCAACCTCCCCCCGGGGCAGCCCTCCTGGGAGCAGTTCTCAATGTTGGAGCAGCCTTGTCTCTCCCTCACCCTTCCTTTTTTTCTAGATACACTGCTCCTTCAGTTTTCCTCAGTCTGTAAATAACATCTATGCTCCCAGATATCTATTGGGGTGCCCACCCTGAACTGCAGACTCTACGCGTCTACTCGGTAGCTCTTGTTGGATATTAATAGGCTTCAGCACATTGCACGCCCCAAACTAGCTGCTCATTCTGCTGTTCCTGCACAGAGCTGCTGATGCAGCACACTGAGGGACTGATGGTCACTCCCTGCAGTTTCCCAGGCCAAACACCGGGAAGAGATGGTGTTGGATTTCCTCCTGTTGCAGCTCATGGGAAAATCCTACCAGATCTATCTTTAGAATAAGTCCAGAACCTGAAACCCTCACCATTTCCATGGACTGTCTCTGACCCAAACCACTCTCACCTCTGACTTGCATTGCTACAGTTGCCCCCATATTAGTCTGAGCTTCTCCTCCTGTGCTTGTAGTATGGTCTGCTCCAACCTGGAACGCACAGTGATCCCTCCGTAGGGAGATGCAGTCATGCCGTTCCTCTGCTCTCCGCCTTGTGGCAGTTTCCACCTCACCCTGCATGTCCCTGCCCTGACTCCTGCTGCTCTGCTGGCCTGGGCTCCTGCCGGCTACTCATGCCTCTCTTTCCCGAGTTCCTGGTGTCCTCTCTGTTCCTTGAACATAGACTGGAGCTGTGCCCACCCCAGGGCCACTCCCCAGGGGTCCTCCTGTAGGGACACTCTGCCATCTGCCATTCTCATCCCCCCAGGTCTCCACAAACAACACTGCGTTACAGAGGCCCGTCCTTGGACACTCTTTATAGAGTGCCACCCTCCTCACCACTCCTGGAAATTCCTCCGCCCTTACCTCGCTATTTGGTCTTCCTAACCTTCAACACCGTCTAACAGATGCCATCGTTGTGATCGTTTATTGTCTACTTTCTCCCATGCCAACCCTAACTGGAATGTTATCCCATGGGGGCAGGAGGGGGACTTCATTTATTTTTTCTGTTTTTGCACCTTATTGCAAAACCTACGGCACTCATAGTAGTCAGGCCATCAATATTTGTTGAATAAAATGAATGACTCTCCTAGACACCCCCAGGTTTTATGGAACACCATTCTATAAACAGCTATAAACCACCTGGGCTTGCAGCAGGGACACAGGTATGATGGTGGCATGAGCTGAGGTGTCAGGGAGGGATGTTGGGACGAGATCAGACCTGGCTGCTGGGTCCACTCCAGGTCATCAGAACCAGGACTCTAAACAACATTTACCCAAGGTGGTAAGGGGGGCTACAGTGGTGGCAGCTTTTGTTTGATCCATGCCAGTGTCCACGTCCAGGCTGACACTGTCTGAAAGTGGGATGCAAGAGGTAAGAAAGATATACAGTGAAGATATTGAATAACATGTCCAGTCTGTTTGGAGCAGAAGGAAGTATGTCACTGGGGTATAGGAAGCGAAAAGAGCTGGCAGAAGTCAGGGCCCAGTGCTCATCCCCGCAAGGCCTCAGCGATGGAGAGGGAACCCCAGCACTTGTCGGGCCCACAGGGAGAATTTTGGAGTCACAGGATCATGGCAGGCCGGACTCAACCCACAGGACTAGTTGTGGGTCTGGGAAAACGTCTCCTACTAAGTCCAGACGTTCCCACTCCTAGGGGGGAGTCTGACCCTGTAGTTTCTTCCCGCAGGGGCTGAAGTTCCACAGGTGCCGAAAGGCAGCACCTGTAGCCCGGCCGAGCTGGAGAAGGAAGCGCTGCACCGCGCAGTGAGATTACCTTGACGAGGCTGCTCCAGCTTCTGTTTATGGTGTTTGCCTTCTGTTCCTTTTGGTTTGTTTATTTGTTTAAAGGAAGATTAAATAACCTCACACAACATCACACCACTTGAAAAATAAAATGAGGCTTGAGGGTGTTTTGTGTTTTTTTTTTTGCAAAGAGATAATGAGGTAAACAAACACCTCTGTTTCCTGCCCGCCTCTCTCAGGTGTGCCGGCTGTCAGAGCGCTCCTGTTGCAACAGCCCAACTCCTGAGCACACATACATTTTTCATATGCAGACAGTTTTCATAATCTCAGTGGATCCTACGGCCCCTGTCTTCCAAGAAGACTTTTTTGTGAATTTCATTTAACATTCACTCTCCTCTACTAACAGCCATCAGCTCTCTCTAGCTGACAATGTGGAATATTTGTTTTTCCTATTGTTGCCCCAAATTGTTGCACATTTATGTTTCTAGCCCAGATTCCCATTCTGAGCCCAGAGCAACAGACTCATTACACCTCCACTTGCATATCTCACACGAAACCATCTCAAACTTCAAGATTGAAATATCGTCTTTTCAAGCCTGGTTTGTTCCAGTGAGTGACGTCAATATCCATACTGGAATGGCTCATTTGGGTTAGCAACTGTTTAATTTTCAAAACTATAGCAAAGCCAGGTACAGCCTAATTTCCAAACAAAATGTGCACGCACCATAGGCATAGCCGTAACTTGACAAGTTTGGTAACAAAACACAAGATGTCGTATGAGCCTGGCGTCTGGCACAGGACTGTGGAAGAGCCACGCTTTGCCCCTCCCTAGCACTTGTCCACGGCTTTCTACTGCAGCACATGGAACCACATCCCCTGATTAACCACAGCGATGAAAACAAAATGCCATCATTTTCCGATTTTTAGAGATACTTTCCTAGAAATGTACAAAAATCACCTTTTTAATTGCATCAGTGATTGCTTAAGAAAAGAAGGACCACTCAGAGGCTAAATACATTGTGCAACAGAAGCTAAGAGAAGCAAACAGAGCAATAAAACAAGCCATCACCTTGAGGGCTTTTGCTAAAGGGGTAAATACGAGATTCAGTGTTCAAGGCCACACTGAGCAGGGAAAAAGTCCAACCCAAAGCCCATCTGTGTTGGGAGGGCCAATCCATCTGCCCACCTAAGCCTGAGATTTCAACGACACGTTTAGTGTAAGAGTCAACCAGGATACACTCACTTCCCACTTGTCTACTGGAAAGTAACCTGTGTCAAAACTGATTCTGAGACGAAGGTACAAAGAAATCTTCCCTGAGAATTACCAGTGCCTAGTAAAAAGCAAATGTAATTCCCGTCCGAAGAAATTCACCCGTTGGAAATATGGATCCTCAGGACCCACTCAGATCTGCTCCAGATATGTAAAGATGTGCATCTACAGAAATGCTGAAGATACAGTTTCAGTAAGTAGGAAGTTACAGCAAAAAATCATAAAATGCGCAAGAAATCAAGGCAATCTGAGCAAAGGTGAGCAGAAACAAGAAACGATATAATCATACCACAAAGATGCAGACATTGACCTTATCAGACACTACACATTGTATAACATGGCTTCTGAAAATTTATGAATCACCTGGTAATGTTTTGATTTTATGACAATGAAATTATAACTCAGTTGGTCTGATAGTTGGGCCCAATCTGCATTTCTGATGAACTCCGAGGTGTTGCCACTGCTGCTGCCGTGCATTCAGTAGTGAGGTTTTGATGTTATATTTAATATGTTGCATTAGCTTTCCATTGCTGCTGTAAAAAATCACCACAATATCAGGTCTTGAAACAGTAAAAATGTATAATTTCACAGCCTTGAAGGTTAGAAATCCCACTTGGTGCCGCCGAGTTCTGAGTTCTCTGCGCCAGGTTTCTGAAATCTAAACCACAGAAGCAAGGGTAGGAATAAATACATACATGTGTTTGTATGTATACGTGTGTAAATAATAATACAGTCTTACAATGACTAAAATATTCACTTAAAAGACAAAGATCATCAGACTTGGTTAAAATTGTTTTTCTGTAGAGAGACGTGTGCTATTTACAGGAAACACAGCTGAAATAAAGCTCTGCAGAAAGGTTTAGAGTAAAGGCAAACACTAACCCAAGGACGCGGTGATCGCCACACTGATGCCAGAAACGGTAGCCTCGAAGGCAGAAAGCAGTGCGTGAGAAAGAGGCAAAATCCACTCAAAATTAACATAAAAATAAAATTATAAAATATACAAAATCTAAGAATATAAAAATTCTTAAATTTATATGAACTAGTAAGTGGCCCAAAAGCCAAGACACTGAAGAACAACAGGGGCGACCTCCTTATGAGATAATGAGACCTGTGATGCAACGGTAACTGAGAGAATAGAGGAGGGAATCGCTTCGGTGATAGACCAATTGATCAGTGAGTCACAGCAGAGAACCCGTAATCAGCACGTGATAACAGAAACCTGACTTATGGCAGCATTGGCATTGCGGATAGAGAAGGAAAGGAAGGCATGACTCTAAAATTTTAAAGAAAATATAGGATAATGTCTTTCTTGCAGTAAGTTCTAATTAAGGTATAATTTTATTTATTTATTTATTTATTTGTTTGTTTATTTATTTATTTATTCTTTGAGACAGAGTCTCACTCTGTTGCCCTGGCTAGAGTGAGTGCCATGGCATCAGCCTAGCTCACAGCAACTCAAACTCCTGGGCTCAAGGGATCCTCCTGCCTCAGCCTCCCGAGTAGCTGGGACTACAGGCATGCACCACCATGCCCGGCTAATTTTTTCTACATATATTTTTAGTTGTCCAGATAATTTCTTTCTATTTTTTTTAGTAGAGACGGTGCCTCACTCTTGCTCCGGCTGGTCTCGAACTCCTGAGCTCAAACAATCTGCCTGCCTCGGCCTCCCAGAGTGCTAGGATTACAGGTGTGAGCCACCACACCTGGCCGAATTAAGGTAAAAGTTTTAACAAGACATTAAAAGTCACCTTAAGGGCACAAAAAGGTACAAAACAAAATTTATTTAAAATTAACACATAGTCCTCAAAGAAAGACAATCAATGTAATTAATTGGAGGAAAATGTTGTCCACATATACGATTGAAAAGGGATCAATGTGCACAATATATACAAGTTGCTAAATATCCATGTGAAAAGTGAATAAACCTAATAAAAAGATGAGACAAACCTTGAATTGGTACTTCACAGAAAAAGAAATCCAATTGTCCAATAAACATATTTTAAAATGCTCAATTTTATTAGTAATCAGGATAATGGAAATAAACATGCAATGACATTGGGCTCACAAGGTTAGCAGCAATTTTAAAGACAAATAACAGCAAACGTTGACAAGAATGTGAAATAACTGAATCACTCGTATACTGCTTGTGATAGCCTAAATTGATAAAAGCATTTGGGGAAATAAACAACATTATCTAGCGTAGTGGAAGATAAAACTAAACTGTGATTCATCAGCTGTACACCTAGATGTACACCTCAAGTTGCTGAGGAATACATGCAATATAATTGTACTTATATGAAGTCCAAAACGATGATTCTTCCAGGAAAAATGAACACGGCAAAACTGTAAAGAGACACACAAAACGATTGGCCCTGCATCTCTCTTTCCGGTTGCTTACGTCCCTTCACGTAATTCCGCACTGCACTTTGCAGTTCCCTTTCTTCACAAGAAAGAATTTCCTCCAGCGATTCTTGCAGTATCATTCTGCAGACCACAAATTCTCTCAGTGTCTGTTTCTCTGAAAATGACTTTGTTTCTGATTTTTATTTTGTCATTGTTGTCTTGAGTCATATTTTTGTTGGGTGTAGCATATTTTGAGAATTTTTGTATTAATATTTTCTGCACTTTAAAGATGAAGATGAAATTCTATTATCTTTTGGTTTCCAGCTCTTAAGTCTTATTGTTGATTCCTTGAATGTGGTGGATCATTTTTCTCCAGCTGTTCTAAGAATTTCTCTTCGCTTTTGGTTTTTGACAGTTTGACAATATGTGCTTAATTTTATTAGCTGTAGTTTTCTTTACATTTTCCCTGATTTGAATTTGTTGAGCTTATTGATCGTGTGAGTATATACCTGTCAACAGGTTTGGAAAACAAGTCATTATCTCTTCAAATATTTTTCCGTTCCACTCTTTCTCTCCTTTTCTTCTTGGACTTCAATTATGCATAAATTAGACCATTTGCCTCTGTTGTACACCCCCCACGCACTCTCCTCTCATTTGCATTATATTTTTTGCTCTCTCTGTTGCTCTATTGAGGTTTTATTCCTCTCAAAAGTGGTGTGTACAATTTGGACTACTGACACTAAAGCTGTACATTTCTAACCTGAATACTCTAGGAATATTTATGAAATTGACTTGTGTCCTACACTGATGTAAAAAGCCAAAGTTGTCAGCTGCCTTGCAGAGAAAAAGGCTGTCCTATGTTTGAAATGGCCTTTACGCAGGCAGACTTAACCATGTGTAAACAGTATCTGGACAATGGGTTGTCATCTTGAAAATCACATGCAAAAAACATGTAGTTGAATTTTAATTTAAACTCGAATCCTCACTTGTCTAATAAAGTATTGTTTAAAAACTGACATGATGGTGCATTATTGAAAAGAAAGAAGATGTTTTGTATGCAAGAGTTTACAAGCTATATGGCAATGGCAGACAAAGCAGTAAGGTACGATAAATATTTGTAAATATGTTGGAAAAGCACGCATACAATTTGAAGCCAGGAGTGACTAATACGCTTTCCACGAGAATATCACACAGATAGATAATATTTGACCTTTAAAAATTTCCAGCTGAATTTGAAGAGAAGTAGCTTGATTTTGAAAAATGAGATGATTATTTTCACCAAAATGTAAATTCAAGCAAGACTCTGCTATTCTTCTAAATCATCAAATTATATTACGGATGTTGAACAGGTTAAAGGATTAGTATCACCCACACTGCGTAATAAAAATGCACAGCATTATCTTCATAGACTACAAAACAACCCACAGCCATTAAGAATTTGGAAGACTCTTTGTACAGAGCTTTGGTAAAGTTTAAATCACCATTTTGATTGCAATTATGAAGAAGAAATTAGTGAGTCAGTGGAATTCCTTGGCTTTTGTAATACGACCTGACGGATTCCCCTTTAACCTCCCTGCCCCCTGTTTCTGTGCATCTTTGCTCCATACACTGGGTTATAGGATTTATTAAGACTCAGTCCAACCCCCCTCATCTTCTCAGTCTTTAATTTTTGTCACTGTCATGAATGTCTCCAGCTTTCTTGCCTCCAGTGGCAGACGATGTTGAATCCTGTGTTATGCTTCTCTGTCTCCTCCGAGCATCGGCGCCATATATCCAAGTGACAGCTTGATATCTCCATCTGGTATTTCGAAGCAACTCGAGTTCAGCATTTTCAAATTTGATCTCATGATGTGCTTACTTCAAACCGTGTCGACCCCTCCATGGAAAGGCACTGGTGTCAGTTATCCTATGAAAGCCGGAAAGCGCTGCATCAGGAGACAAACCCAGCGGATGGCCTGTTTTCATATGGTCCGTGAGCTAAGAGTGGTCTGAACCTTGTTAAAATGGTTGTTATAAAAGACAGAAAATCAGCATACAATGTTTAAAAAGAATATGGAACGAAGTCCACTTGTGGCCTGCAAAGACTAAAATGGATCTTTACAGAAAAGTTGACCAACTCCTGACTAAGACTGACCTTTGACACTTCCTGCTTGTTTATCTGCCATATTCAATCCATCACAAATTTTAAGAGCTTTGACTAGAATATTCCAGAAATCTTTTCAGTTTTGTTTATCACCACTGCACAAGAGATGAGAATCTGATCATAGTTTACCTTAACTACAGTGGTAACCTCCTCATTATGGTTTGTCTCCCAGAGTCCATGCTGAAGAGGAGGTAATTTAGTCCTGCTGAAAATCATTCAATGGTTTTACATTGCTCCTTAAACAAAGACCAACCCAACTCCTTCGCATAGTGTACAAAGTGCACAAAGGTCACTATCATCTTCACTTCAGCCACATTGGCCTTATTTCAGTTACCAAAACATGCCCCACCTCTTTCTACCACAGGACCTTTGCACACATGCTCTTTCTGTGTCTGGAACATCCTGCATCCCTCACTCCTCCCCCATGAATTGCTACAGTTCCTTTAAATCTCATTTCCATTCAACAGTCATTATTTATCCTCTCTGACCAGGCTAATTTTTCTTATTATATATTCTCTTTTGTAATACTTATAACAGATATAATTAAACACTTATTCATTTATGATTTAATACCTTATTTCTGCTTTTATTTTTAATTTACTATAGTTGAATTCACTTTTTGATGTGCAGTTCTACGAGTTTTGACAAATGCACAGAACTATGTAAACACCGGCACGATCAAGTAGGGAGAGGTTCTGTCCTCTGCATAAGCACCGATTCTTCCTCTCCCTGCCTCTTCAACCCTGAGAGCACTGATCTATGCCTCAACTCTAAACTTTTGCCTTTTCCAGAATGTCACATAAATGGAGAAAAATGTAGTACATACTATTTGAGTCTGGTTTCTTTCACTTGTCTTAATGCCTTTGAAATTTACCCTTATTATTGCATGTGCCAATAGTTTGCTCCTTTCATTGCTGAGTAGTATTGATGTACCATGTTGTATTTATCTACTCGCCATTAAGGTCATTTGGATTATTTCCATTTTGGGTAATTATTACTAAAGCTTCTATAAACTTTTGCACACAGACCCTCCTGGAAACTCAATTTTTCATTTCTTTTGAGTAAATATCTGTGAGTTAGATTATTTGGTTATAGAGTAAGTGTATATTTAAATTTATAAGAAACTGACAAACTGTTTTCCCAAGCGGTTAACTATTTTGCCTTTCCCCGAGAAATGCATGAGGTTTCCTCTTGCAGCACATCCCAACCAGTATTTAATATTGTCATTTATTATTATTAACTTTTCAGCCATTCTAATATGTGTACAGTGTGTCACATTGTGGTTTTAATATGTGTTTCTCCAAAAACTAGCAATGTTGAGCAGCTTTTTGTGTGTTTATTTGCCTTCCAAAAATCTTCTTTAGTAAAATGTCTGTTAAAATTTTTTACTCATTTTTTAAATTGCCATGTTTGTTTTTTTATTGTTGAATTTTATAAGCTGTTTATACATTGTGGGAAAAGTCTTTGTCAGATATTTCAAACAAAAACATTCCCTCCCAATCTATGGCTTATCTTCATCCTAACAAGGAAAAATCTGAATAAACTGAGAAGTCAACATTCTTCTTAGATCTGTTAGAGAAGTGAAGTCACAGAGCAAACGGTTGCCCCCATATTGGAGACTAGTGGCCAAATATAGAAATTGCAACTTACAAGGGCGGAAACCTCTTTAAGAACCAGTTCTGGGGTAGGAAAACCTGAATTGTAACTGATGAACTGCAGGAGGCTCAGTGTGGACAAGTCTCAGAGTTAAAACTCCAGGGGGTCCAGTCACAGGGAGTCCCCAACACTTTTGTGGGTTTTATCTGCAAACGCTCTACCAGGTCCCTGCAGTGACTATCAGAGAAAAATGCCTCGTGCTCTGGCAGGGGTAGGGGAAAAGGAACCATTTGGAAAGACACCAGAGCACCCGGTTCTTCTTAAGGAGGCCTGCCCTCAGGAGGAGTTACTTAACCACAGCCCAACCTGCTGGGGCTTTGTCAGAGACTAACTGACCCAGGGGAAGGGAAATACCCAACTCCAGCCCTCTCTAGGCATCCTGTCCTACCTAAAGGAGGGGGACTGAGAAGCATTTGTGAAGTTTAAAGACTGAGACCTAAACAGGACTACAGAATCCTCCCTTTTCCTCCATATCTTACTACTACGTTACTCAAGACTTGTTTACAGCAGCTTCTTTTGCCCAGCACATCAGTCTGGCTATCAAGAAAAAATTACAGGGCACATTAAAAGGCAAAAAACTCAATTTGAGGAGAAACAGCAAGCCTCAAAACCAGATTCAGATACCATAAGCATGTTGGAATTATCATACCATTAATTTAAAATAACTATGATTAATATGTTAAAGTCCCTAATGGTTAAAGTAGACAACATGCTAGAACAGATGTGCAATGTAGACAAAGAGATAGAAATTCTAAGAAAGAACTGAAAAGAAATGCTACAGTATCAAAAATTCTGTAACAGAAATAAAGAATGGTTACTATAGCCTTGTAGTATAGCTTGAGTCTGGTAAATTGATGCCTCCCAATTTGTTCTTTTGCTTAAGGTTGCTTTGACTATACAGGGTCTTCTCTGTGCCATACGAACCATAGAATTATTTTTTCTAGATCTGTGAAAAATGATGATGGTATTTTAATAGGGATTGCATTGACTCTATAAATCACTTTGGGTAGTATAGACATTTCAACAATGTTGATTCTGCTGATCCATGAGCATGGTATATTTTTCCATTTGTTTACATCCTCTGCTATTTCCTTCCTCAGTATTTTATAGTTTTCCCTGCAGAGGTCTTTCACCTCCTTAGTTAAATATATTACTATGTATTTTATTTTTTTTTGTTGCTATTGTGAAAGGTATTGAGTCTTTGATTTGGTTCTTAGCTTGACTTTGTTGGCAAATATGAATGCTATTATTTGTGTACATTAATTTTGTAACCTCAGACTTTGCTGAATTTATTTATCAATTCCAGTAGTCTCTTGGCAGAATCTTTGGAGTTTTCTAGATATAAGATCATATCATTAGCAAAGAGCAACAGTTTGACCTCTTCTGCCCCCATTTAGATACCTTTGATTTCCTTCTCTTGTCTGATTGCTCTGGTACTGGCACAAAAACAGAGACCTAGACCAATGGATTAAAGGTCTAGCGTATGTATACAAAGTCTTGAAGGTATTATTGATGAAATGCCCTTTGTTCTCCTAGAACTTCTCTCTTTGTATTTTGGGTTGGTAATTCCAAAGCTTTGCAGCCAGTGTCTTCTTGTTTATTGCCAACAGCACCCTTGGTGGGTGCCTGTGGAGTGACCAAACTTCCAACAACAGATGCTGATATGAATGTGGAAAGACAGGAACATTCATACACTGTTGGTGGGACTGAAAACTAATACAACCTCTATGGAGAGTAGTATGGAGATAACTCAAAGAACTGAAAGTAGAACTATCATTTGATCCATCAATCACACTATTGGATATTTACCCAAAGGAAAAAAAGACATTCTATAAAAAAGACATCCACACTAGAATGTTTATAGCAGCACAATTCACAATTGTAGAGATGTGGAAATAAACAACCCAAGTGCCCATCAATACATGAGTGGATTAATAAAATGTGATATATGTATACCACAGAGTACTACTCAGCCACAAAAAAGGTGAACTAATACCTCTTGCATTAACCTAGATGGAACTGGAGACCATTCTTCTAAGTGAAACATCACAAGAATGGAAAAACAAACACCACATGTACTCACCATTAAATTGGAACCAATCGATCAACCCTTATGTGCACATGTGAAAATATCATTCATCAGAAATCAAGCAGGTAGGAGCGGGGAGGAGAGGATGGGTAAATTCACACCTAGTGGGTACGATAATGCACATTATCTGGAAGATAGGCACATTTAGAACTTTGACTCAAATGGTACAAAAGCAATTTATGCAACTGAAATGTTTGTACCCCCATAATATTCTGAAATTTAAAAATAAATAAATAAAAAAGAAAGAAAGAATGCCTTTGAAGGACTGGGCACGGCTGAGGAAAGAATTCTTTGAATCTTGAAAGGTATCTCAGTAGAAACCTACAAAACTGAAAAGTGAAGAAAAAAAGACTGAAAAATAAACCCAGAACAGAATATCAAAAACTGTGAGACAACTAGAAAAGGTGTAACATATGTGTAATCAGAATAAAAGAAGGAGAAGAAAGAAAGAGAAGAAATTTTAGAAACAATAATGACTGAGCATTTCTCCAAATTAATATCAGACACCAAACCATAGATCTATGAAGCTCAAAGAACACCCAGCAGGATAAACGCCAGGAATAGTATACCTAGGCATATCATTTTGAAACTACAGGAAATCAAATATTAAAAAAATCCTGAAAGAAGCCACAGGAAGAAAAACTTGCCTATAGATGAGCAAAGATAACAATTGCATTTGGCTGAGTAGTATTCCATATGGTGGGTGTACATATACATCATTTTATTAATCCATTCATGAATTAATACCTTTTGCAACAATCTGGATAAAAGTGGAGACCATCCTCCTAAGTGACGTATCGCAAGAATGGAAAAACAAACACCACGTATATTCACTATTAAATTGGAACTAACCGATCAGCCCTCATGCGCACAGATGGAAGTAAAACTCAGTGAAAATCAAGCAGGTGGGAGGGAGGAGGAGGGGATGGATGAAATCATACCTAACAGGTACGATGTACACCATGTGGGTGATGGGCACACTTATAACTTTGACTGTGACTCAAGCAGTACAAAATCAATGCATGTAACAAAAACATTTCTAACCCTGTAATATTCTGAAATTAAGAAAGTTAAACAATAAAAAGTAAATAAAATTTAAAAAAATGAAAGAAAAGAATTACAGCTGACTTCTACTTAGAAACTATGCAAGCAGAAGAGAGTGGTGTGCAGTAATATTTAAAGTATTTAGAGAGAAAAAACCACCATCCTAAAATTTTGTACCCTGAGAAATTATGTTGTGTATTTTTATATGTTTCTGGCTTAATTTGCTAATATTTAGTTAAGGATTTTTATATCTACACTTGTGAGAGATAATCGGTTGGTAACTTTCTTGTAATTTCTTTGGAAATTTGTCTGATAAGGTAACATTGGTCTCATGAAAAAAGTTGGGAAGCAGTTCCCGATTTATTTTTGGAAGAAATTGTATAGAATTGGTAGAACTTCTTTTTTATGTAATTGTTAGAATTTTCTAGTGAAACCATCTGGGCATGGAGTTTTCTTTGCTGGAAGATTTTATAAAACACAGATTCAATTTGTTTATCTGATAAAGGAAAAATCATATTACTTATTTCTTCAGTGAGGTTTGGCAATTTGTGACTTTCAAGGAATTGCTCCATTTTGTCTAAATTGTTGAGTTCATGGGCATAGAGTGGCTCGTAGAATTCCCTTACTATCTGTTGAGGTCGCTAGTCACATTTCTCCTTCCATTCTTAAATTAGGCAGTTGTCTTCTGTTTTTTCATGGGCAGTCTGGTTAGTATTTTATAATTTTGTTGAATTTTTTAAAGAATGAACTTTTGATTTTGTCAATTTTTTTCCTTTGTTTATTCAGTCAGTGAGTGCTACACAGTTCTGCAATTTTGTTCACCCTTGGGAAGAGAAAAGAGTAAAAAGTGATCTATGAAACTCATTCTGGCTATAAGCTGTTATTTAAGTTTTGACTTTAATTCCTAATCCACCTGATGTTGCTCAGTTTTCAGAGTCCTCAAGAAGTTATTTGTCTTATTTCTTGCTCTGTCTAGAGTTTTCAGTTGTAATCCGTGGGAGAGAGGCTGTGGCGTGCTCACTCTGTCTTGGCCGGCAGTGGAAGTCTGTGAATTGTCTTGCAGGTGTTCATGTCCCCTCCTCTACACTGTAGGTTCACTGAGGTCAGAAAGCTTGCATTTTTCCTCACCAGCCCATCCTGCATGGTTAGCAAAGCATCTGGTACATAAACATGTGGTTTTGTCAATTGTTAAATCCTCTTTTTCAGTGTACTTTCAAGGCCATGTTCTCATTTTCCATTGAGGTTATTACGTTTATTTTACATTGATTTTACATCTTATAAGGTAGAATCTTAGAATCCAGATGTATTACTTTCCTATTTCTATATAACAAATTGTTACCAGCACAGAGTCTTAGAATAACACATGCGCTGTCTCAGTTCCTGTGGGCCAGTGGGCCAGGCATGGCCTGGGTTTCTGCTCAGGGTCTCACAGGCTGTGATCAAGCATCGGCTGGGCTGTGTTCTCATCTGGAGGCTCATTAGGGGAGAATCCATTTCCATGCTCATTCAGGTTGTTGGCAGAGTTTGTTTCCTCATGGTTGCATGACGGAGGACCTCAGCTTCTCACTGGCCTCCCTCTGGTCTTAGAGGCCACTGCAGCTCCCTGCCACTTAGCCCTCTCCATGGGCGCTTCACTTCACGGCTGTTTGCTTCTTCCAGGCTATGGGACAATCTCCTTCCAGTCTGCGGAGACATAGTCTTATATAATGTAACGTAGTCATGGGGTGATGTCCTCCCCCTCTGTCATGTACCATGACCTAATCAACAGTGAGACGTCCCTTCCCCTTTGCTATATTCCATTGGTGGGAGGCAAGTCATGGGTCCTGTCCACACTCAAGGGAAGGGTATTCTACAAGGGCATGGCTGGTTAGGCATCACCTCATCACATGTCTATTATGAAAGAAGTTTGATGTTTATTTCGTGTGAGTATCTAGAATACAATAGGAAAAGGGACTCAGATTGGGGGAGGAGTGGGTATGTCTGTCACTCCACTTACTGTCGTCTTCCCCATTCCATGTTCACACGAACCAGAGGAGTGTGTGGGAAATATCACATGAATGGACAGAGTAATCGGTGAACACTTGCTACCTAACAGTTGCTGGAACGTAGTCCTGCTGACTAAAGTCTGTCTAGAGAAGTTCCAGAATAAAGCCCATTGATAATCTGATTTCATTTTTCTGTTCTAAAGATTCCCAAGAAATCCAGGGCACTCCCTCCAAAGGTTTCCTGGCGTACAGCAGTTTGTGTTTGTAATTTCAGAGTTTTACTTGCAGTCCTGGCCCCAGAGCTATACTTTCCAACCTAGCACCACTGAGTCTCGTAGAGCAACCCCAGTTTTTGTTGGGAGGTGTGCAAATGACTAGCGACTCAGTCTGTTGCATTGTTACCCCTATGGTACACTGCACTGTCTTGTTAAGATCAAATTGAATAGGCTCAACTTGTCGGAAATTACCTGGTTAGTGATATTTTGACATTAGTTGGGGGAAACCATAAAAAGCTGAAACATGCAACCATAGCTTAGATCTATGAATTCTGAGGTCAGAACAGACGAATTGTTACGGGATGACCTGTTGAAGTTTCTTGAAGGCAAGATAACCAGATAGAGACCTGCAGACATTCAAATGTGAGATCATCTCTGACAAACCCCAAATGTCCCCCATGGAGTGCCTGGTGATAGTTGTATTTAGAGAGACAGCCATTAGATTATATCCAGAGAAATCTTAATCCACCTTTGATATTTGACAAGAAATAATAATATTGATTCTAGAAAATGTGGTTTGGTCTGCTTGATAAATCACAATAAATAATGTTTGAGCACCAACTGTATACCCAGTGTTGTTCCAGCTGCTGCTGATGCCCCAGTGAACAATCCGAGATGCCTGAATGGAGCTGCTATTCCAGCATTCAGTGTTCTCCCAACGCAGAGAGTAGGCAGTTGGGGACGAAAACCCATTCTTTTGGGGGAGAGATTGTATGAAGGACAAAAAAGAGAAGCAAGTGCCTTGTTTTTAGCAGTTTATGCCTCAGTGCACTGGGAAGAAGCTTTAAATGGCTTTATTCCTGAAATCACCTCAAGGAACTCAATTGAATAGAAAAAAAAATTTTTTTTTCTTGTCCCTGGATGGCAGCTGGATGAAAAGTTTGAGGCTTTGTTGTTGTGAAGAACACTGGCCATTTTCATCAAGTTATTCAGAATATTCTGGTCTCTCAAGGAAATGCCCAAGCAGGAAGCAGGTACTGGAGCAACATTTTTTTCTAAATTTAAAATAAACCCAGAGGGTTTCGTGCCAGATAATCACCAGCTGCTGTGAGATCAATGTGTGTGGAATTATTAACAGGAAGCAAATTACTAACTACAACCTTTGGAGAAAATTCGTCTCAGGCAAGAACTTTCTTGGAAGGATTGTACCCAGCATGGAAGCATTTAATTTCCCACAGCCACTCCACAGGGACCCACCGAGGGGGCCGTCGGCAGCAAACAAGAAGACGCTGGCTGCAAAGCTTTGGAATTACCAACCTGAAATGCAGAGGGGGAAGTTGCAGGAGAGAAAAAAGGAATTTTGCCAACAATACCTTTAAGCCTTTGCATATGAACTCTAGGTTAAAATCTTCATGACAAGCTCCCTGTATTTAATCCTGAGGTCTTCAAAAACGTTTACTGCTACTTGTTGGACGAGCTGCATCCTGATGCTTACGCAGCGCCACTGCCACAAGAAACCAGAGGGACCATTTAAGTGAAGACTGTTTTTCATCCAGGGGCATGTCTGACCTTGGGCCCAAACTAGTTAGTGACCTAGCAGGGAACTAGAATATTCTTCAGAGATCTTCAGAAAAAGGGATAATGTTCATTCTACTGCATCAAAAAGGGTTTGCATACCCTGATGACACCCCCAATCAATCTTTAATTCATAACAAAATTAAACCATAAATTGACAAAACCCTTACTGATTCGCAACCAAAGAGATGGGCTGAATATCCCAAACCTCTGTCCGATTTCCTCCTGACCCTGTAGATGACCAGGATTATATTTACAGAATCATCCGGTAGTAAGTGAAGAGACATTGAGAAAGAGGAGACTGCTCAGACCTGCGTGCCTCAACTACATCCGACATGCCTGTGAGTCACTGCCGTGTCACGGCCGGCACAGTGAGGACTAGGACACTGACTGGTCTTCTGACTTCGGTTGGAAGGAGGCGTCATGTATAAGGAAGCACATGTACTGTCGACCCAGGTTCACGTTGTGGTGCTAGGATTTGTTAACTGCTTAATCTGAAGCAAGGTACTTAACCTTTGTGTTACATTGTCCTAACTGGAAAAAGTGCCTTGAAAGAACTCCCATTCTGCATAAAGACATTGATGAGTACACAGACAACTACAAAACCAAACACCGAATTCAACACTGGACTTATATTTAGGATGGTTTGACAGCGCCAGTGGTGGTCACAGGGTGGATACAAGGAAGGGCTTCATAGAACTGAAGATACTAGAGCTGAATTTGGAGAATGCGTGAGGCTGACAGGAGGACGGGAGGGATCCGTTCTCCAGGCAGAGGACACTTAACGAGCAAACCACGAGAACATGAAAGGGCAGCGATGCAAGTCCTGCCGGAGGCTCAGGTGAGAGTCGATGGCGTGGGGACATGAGGGGGAGGTGGTCTGGTGGTCAGGTGCAGACCAGGGTGAACTTTCCCATGCTGTGGGTTTGGCTTTACACTGTATTTCACAGGGGGATTTGGATAAGACACACGAGCTTGTATTCCGTGAGCTTTACTCCAGCAGCAGTGTGGACGAGGCTTGGACAAAGGAAGGGGACAGGTGGAGCAGACAGCTAGAGGCTGTTGCAGTCTCCAGGCTCGCAGGTCCAGAGGTCGACAGTAAAGGACAACAGTCAGGACGGGCAAGGGAATGCTGCGGTAACAAAAGAAGTGTGAATTCCAGGGCGTAACACACCAAAGGCTTATTTCTTTCTCATGCTGATGTTCCTCTCAGGTCAGCTGAGGACTCAGCTGTATTGTCAGCCTGTCTGATCAGCCTCTGTCTGTCACGCTGTTGGCAGTCATGGTAGAAGAAAACATGCAAAAGTGCACAGTGGCTCTCAAACTTCTGCCACTGATTCGCTCATTTCTCACACTTTGCTAGCTGAAAAAAAGCCACATAGACACACCTGTGCTCTGTATCGCGGGGAAATACAATTCTCCAATAAGAATGGAAGCTGTATATTGGTGAAAAATGGTGCCGTCTACCAAAAAGGTGACGGCAGTGAGGAGACAGTCTTTCCAGCACTGCCTGGGCAGCCGTAAATAGTCACAGGTCTTACACATCTTGTAGTGTAGTTACCTTTCCATTGTTTGGTAAGTCTTGTAATGAAACTAGAGGGCTGTATCTGTAGGTCCAAACGTGTCGTGGATGTTAACAGCATACGCAAAATCAAAAAGTTGATTCCCTCCTTTAATTCATCAACATTTCAGTTTTATTACAATGAAGAGGAAAACTGGCAATCCATCCTGGTTATTTTTATTAAATAGGGATTTCACACCCATTCTGCTTGTGGCAGGGATTTTTTTCCACACATCTATTGATGCCAGACAAGTTTGGCCTCAATCCTTGGATTTGGTTTTATAATTTTCTGGCTATTTTACAAAGTCTGTAGTTGAAAAACATCTGGAAACCAAGCTTACAGGGTGACTTTCCTGATCTCTTTGCAAGCACACTGGAAGGGCTGACCCGTGGAGAGGTTATACCATGTAGACTGCAAAGGAAGGTGCTTTTCAGAAGGTTGATGTCATTTTGCCTTGTCTAGGAGCTGGATGGAAGCATCATTTTTCCATCTTTGTCTGAGTAAGAATAAGTGCTGAATTATGAGTTGAGTTAGGACCAAATCCTCATAGTCCCATATACACAGAGATTTAGTGAAGCACTGAGTGCCACCTGTGTGCTTCTCACTTGCATGTTCAGAGGAACTGTTACCATCTTTAAACAGTGGTTATGATTGTCTGCAGGGGTTCACTGTTAGGCAACTGTTGTGCACCCATCCAATCTTATATTTGAGTAAGTGAGAAAAGGATAGTATTGTTTTGCCTTTATAAAACAATATTGTTTATGGGATGGGACATTGAGAGTCTGAGTGAGACAGACTGAGGTTGAAATGTCATAATTTAGAATCAGAGCTGGTGACTAAGTTCAAGATAAGTGAGTAGCAAAAATTGGGCCAGACTTTCAGATCAAGCACAAGTAGGTAACACCTTGGAGAAAAAGCAGAGACAAAGTATACTAGACTTTCCACCTGCCAATTGTTTGTTCCCATCTCATAAAGGCAGGCTGTAAATTTAACTTTGCCTCCCTTCTTGAATTCTGTATCATTTTTAAGTTATTGAAATAATGCTCTCTCAATTTATCTAACTTTGTTTACATGGATTTCTATTATTTGCAATTTAAAGAATCTGGAGTGGACAAGACTAGCTCAGGGGCTACATTTAAGGGGGAGGAGCAGGAATATAAAAGTGTAATTTTATATTCAAATAAAATCACAATCTTTGAAAATGTGTTTCAATATCTAATTATGCTATGAAAGAGGACTTTCATTTCTGTAACTAGTAAAATAATTTCCAGAAAGGATTTTTTATTTATAAAAGCACATTTTTAGTTATTTAGAAATTGTGAAATACTGAGAGTATTTTTGCAGATCCCTGAGTTTCACAAATGCCTGTGAAGGTGCAAAAGTTTAGTGAAGAGGCTTTGTGATGGGTATTTTTATACCCATCACAACTGGCCTGGCTGGGCCAGTTTCTTAATCATACACTAAGCTGGGTGCTGCTGTGAAGGTGTTTCGTAGATATGGTTAACATTTGCAACTAGTTGACTTTAGGGAAAGGAGGTTGCCTTGATAAAGCAGGGGAGCCCCACCCAGTCATTTGGGAAACCTGAAGAGCACAGACTGAGAAGCAATGTTGCCACAAGTCAAGGGACACTGGCATCTGGCAGAAGCCAGAAGAGCCAAGCAAAGATTCTCCTCTGGAGCCTTCAGAGGTACATAGGCACTGCAGGCTCCTTGATTTCAGGCTTCCGGTTTCCAGAAATGAGAACAAATACACTTCTGTTGTTTTAGGCCACCAAGTTTGGGATAATTTGATATGGCGACCCTAGCAAACCATTAATAACACATTATTTTTGGACAGTAATGAATTAGATATGGAGTGATGTCAGATATACCTGCTGGAGAGGTATGCAGATGTTTTGTTCTAATGTTGAAGAATGGTTTTGAACAAGTGTGAGATGAGCCCAGTAGAGCAGCAGTAACAGACTGAAGCGTTAGTGCCCAACACTAAATGAGACTTGATACGTAACAAACAGGGAAATAAGAGCTGTGTCCGGATCAGCATCCCGGTGCTGGGAGGCAGGGGTTCCTTTAAAGGAAATGGATATTTCCATTATGAGTCATTCTAAAACACTAGAAATTCAAAGCTAAAAGTAAAGACATGGGAAGAAAAGGAAAGACAGACTTCTTTCCCTGCATCCTGGGCTCACTCGGATGGTGAAACCCTGGTGGTCATGGGTGACCTGGCACTGCATAAATGGAAGTGGGCGGTGAACTGGGCAGGTCTCCAGCTTGGTGAAGGTTTGATGTGATTGCCTAAGTCTTATTTGATAGTAGTTGGAAAGTATTATGTTGTACTCCACTATTTTTAAGACTTTGTTAAAATTTTGCTAAAAGAGAGACTTCCCAGTCTGGCTGAAGTGGAGTAAGAGAAACCAGATTTACCTTGCCACTTAAAACAACTATAAAACCAGGAATCATAGGTGAAGCAACTATTTCCAAGACACTAAATATTAGAAAGTAAGTGCAGCAAACCCTGAGAGATGGGAAATAAGTTAGGTAAGCCCTACCCCTTCCCTAGCTTAACGCCTGGAGGGAGTTTCTAGGCCCTGGTCCGCAGTGTAGAGTCTGACAAATCCCTGAGATAAGAAGATGCAGTGAGAGCCCAAGGGCAGTGAGAGTGAGGCAGCAAGAACTCAAAGGACAGAGCACCAAAGAGGAAAGTAGTGCATATGGAGAAAATTCCAGAAATCTGCAGAGGGTCCCCCTTGAATATTAAGTAGAGAATTCAGTTCATGTGAAGAAAGCACCTGAGGCTAAGGAAAGAATCACCTGCGAGTATCAGAAAGAAGGTAGTGTCCTGTCCTAACACAGTGCTGGAAAAAGTGGCCGTTACCACCTGTCAGACTGGAAATTCTCATAACTCATGGGTACTGGGTGTAATGCTCAGAATGGCTGTGTCTCAGTATGGGGAGTAATTAGCTCAAGATTAAACACTGTGCTGGTATGCTCTAACAAATGTTAAACCAAGTCTTCAGAATATCAAACTGCTTTAAGTAATTTAACAATAACAACAAAACCCTCAATAATATTTACAGGAATGAAAATACATCTGGCAACTGACAGGGCAAGGTAAAATCATAATGACTGGCATCAAATAAAAAATTACCAAGCAAGCAAAAAAGCAGGAAAATAGAATTTATAATAAGAAGAGAAATCAGCAAATAAAAATGGTTCCAGAACTGACTCAGATGTTAGCATTAAAAAAAAATAGGTCATTAAATAGTAACTAGTTCATAATGCTCATTCACAGTGGGATAAAATATATGAAAAAGACAGAAATTAAAGTTCTTCAGATGAAAGCTGTAAAGTCAGAGATGAAAAATACAATGGATGAGATTAATAGCAAAGTAAACATTGTAGAAGGAAAGATTAGTGAGCTTGATGACGTAAGAACAGAGACAGATACAAATGAAATGAGGAGAAAAATATTTAAAACTGAAAAGAGCAACAGTGAGCTGAGGGACAACTTCAAGTGGTCTAATATGCATGTGATTGAATTCCCCAAAGGAGAAGAGAAATGGGAATGTATTTGATTCATTAAAAGTGGTTTTATTTGTAATGATTTCTTTAATGTAAACTATAAATCACCATATATGAGAAGCTTGATGGAGCACAGGTATGAGAACATGAAGGTACATTGTAATGACATTTTCCAAAGCTAATGATAAGGAGAAAATGGTAAAAAAAAAAAAAAAAAAAAAAAAAAAAAAAAAAAAAAAAAAAAAAAAAAAAAAAAAAAAAAAAAAAAAAAAAAAAAAAAAAAAAAAAAAAAAAAAAAAAAAAAAAAAAAAAAAAAAAAAAAAAAA
>RJWJ010001389.1:0-63814 GCA_004363605.1 Indri indri | reverse complement strand
AAGAGCTCCAAGCGTCATTTACATATTGAAGAAAAGAATCTGCCAATGTAGAATTATATATACAATAAAAATATCTTTCAAAAGTGAAGGTGAAGTAAGAAATAGGCATAGGCAAAAATGTAAGGTTCTTTATTATTTAGATATATCTAAATATTCCTGAATGTTTAAATAAAAAAGTAATGTGTCATATATGAATGAAAAATACAGCAAGAAAAACAGAGGTTGGAGGGGAAACAGATGTGCCCTATTGTATGGTTTGTACACCATACTTGAAGTGGCATAAATTACTTAAAGATAGACTGGGATTTGTAAAAGACGTATATTATAAACCTTAAAGCAACCATTAAATGACTAAACTAAAAATTATAACTAATAAAGTAGATTGAAAGAATTCATTAAAAATTTCAATTAATACAAAAGAATGCAGACACCGGGAACAAAGAACAGATGGAACAAATAGAAAACAAATAGCAAAATGATAGACTTAAGCCAAATGATAGCAAAAATCCCATTAAGTGTAAATGGTCTAAACAACCCAATTAAAAAACAGGAGGCTGTCAGATTTAATTAAAAAACAAGATGCAAGTGTATGCTATAGTGCTTTCAGTCCTTCAATGAACTTGAAATATGAAAATGCAAATATATTAAAACAACAAAGTTGGAAACAGTTATAAAAGAAAACTGGAGTGACTATGTTATCATTCAAATTATATTCCAGAGGAAATAAATATTACCAGGGATAAAAAGGATCTTTTCATGACAATAAGGGTGTGAATCCATCAAGAGGACAGAGTAGTCATGAGAGTTAATTTACTGGGCCGGGTGCGGTGGCTCACGCCTGTAATCCTAGCGCTCTAGGAGGCCAAGGCGGGCGGATTGTTTGAGCTCAGGAGTTTGAAACCAGCCTGAGCAAGAGCGAGACCCTGTCTCCACTAAAAATAGAAAGAAATTAATCGGACAACTAAAAATATATATATATAGAAAAAATTAGCCGGGCATGGTGGCGCATGCCTGTAGTCCCAGCTGCTCGGGAGGCTGAGGCAGGAGGATCGCTTGAGCCCAGGAGTTTGAGGTTGCTGTGAGCTAGGATGATGCCACGGTGCTCTAACCCAGGCAAGAGAGTGAGACTCTGTCTCAAAAAAAAAAAAAAAAAAAAAGAGTTAATTTGCCTAATAACAAAGCTTCAAAAAATGTGTAGAAAAATGAAAGGAACTGCAAGAAGAGGCTAATTAACAATTATAGCTGTAAATTTCAATTCTCCCCTTTAAAAATTGAAAGAAATAGATATAAATTCAGCAAGACTATATTCATCTTCCTGAATATCTGATTTTGTGGAAGAAATCATGTGGATATTAGGATTTTATAGATCAACTAGTCTTATCTTTCACTGTGGAAGCTTCATTGTGCTTCAGAATAATTCGTTTCTTTCTTGACTCCAACCGAGAGCATTTATGGAGGGAGAATGTGAAGAGAAACATGTTTGGATTCAACCTTCCCAGAAGCGTGTGAGGTTCACTGGCACGTGAAGTAGCCCAGGGGTTGCATTCCGTCCACGTACCAAAAAAAACCTGTTGCTAATTAAAAATTTAAGAAATACAGCTGGTTAAGTAACATTAGCCCAGATGGCATTCAAAGAAACCTCTGGTAAGGCTTGGGGCAGACAGTAATTCTGCATGATTTATCACCCAGGGAAGCGTATGGGATGATTGGCCAAGTGCACTTCAGGTGGAAAAGTACATTCAAGGATGGATAGGTGAGGCCAGGTAAAGCCTGCGAACCCATGAATCGCTCAGGGGCACAACAGCCTGAAGCTCTAACTCCTCCCTGTCAGCGCGTTTAGTAACTAAGGAATAGAGGCTCTTCTTCATTAAGTTTCTTGCAGATTACTATGTAATTTTTCAGCCTCTTTATATGAAATAATAAGCAAATAAATTCAATATATGCTTTAAATTCTACTGTGTAAAGAGCAATATGTTAGATTTGCAGGGGATGCAATGGTGGAATATTTCCCAGACTTCGTTCCACAGAAAACTAACTTTATCAGTGAATGGTGGGTAATGTGGTAAGAAAAAGAAAAAGGTAGGTTTGTAGCTCAAGATGTATTGGATAAAGAAGGTCACTTGTGTTTTGATTTTTTTTTTTTTGAGTTAAAATTGCAGAACTTATCAGAAGTTGTAAGAATTTGGTGAAAAAAATAACTGTCTCTCCAATCCCGGATGCATTGATTTTGCTACCAGAATTCTGGAATACATTTTTGGGCTTCTGTGTTTGATGACTTGAGGGAGGGAGGCATGGAACACACCAACCACTTCCCTTCATCCCTGGACCATGGCTGGAAACCTCACCTTGGCTGATGCTGTGGTCTGGGGAGTCCCTCATCCTGATCAGCTCAACAAAGGTGGGTTTAAAATGAAGTGACCTAAAGCTGAGGCAATCTGAATGATCTTCCTTGAAAATAAAATTCATAAAATTACAAATACGAGATTGTGTAGGGAATGGAACATTAATTTAGAAAGAAAGTATAAATAATAACAAATTTCTAGAACATTAGAGATTTAGGTCCTAATCTTTTCTGAGCTGTTTTTGGGCAATTGACAGATATGCTTACACAGAAATACGCCCTCATTGCAAATTCCACCCCTCACACACACACACACACACACAACTGAGAATATTTCCAGCAACTCTGGGCACTAATGGGAAGGGGGGTGCTGAGAAATTGAGGGACCCTCAGACTTCAATTGGTTCAGGATAAATGCTCCCTGGTGGATGCCTCTGGTCTCACTCTCCTTCCCAGAGGACTCAGGACCCTAATTCCCATGTTACAAATATAAGTATTACTGTTAAGTTTCTAATATGACAAATTAAGCTTTTAAAATTTGTAATAGTTGCTAATATGTACTTCATTTAAAAGAAATCATAACCAGCCTGGTCAACATAGTGAGACCCCATCGCTACAGAAAATAGAAGATTGGCTGGACATCGTGGTGCACACCTGTGGTCCCAGCTACTCAGGAGGCTGAGGCAGGAGGCTCTCTTGAGCCCAGGACTTTAGGCTGCAACAGCTATGATGACACCACTGCACTCCAGCCTGGGTGACAGAGCATGACTCTGTCTAAAAAAAATCATAACCTATTTTATTATAATTTTATAAATCTCTTAGAAAAACATGCAATCATATGCATCGTTAAAAAATTAGTCCACCTCCAATCAGGCCAATTTGTTGTCTGGAAGTGGTCTATTCCTCTTCTGCCATAGTGGGATGTACTGGATCTCAGATTTAAGCTGATAGAAAAGCAGTGTGCAATTCTCCTTTGCACAATGTTTGGCACATCTCTGGAACTAAGTAAGGGTTAAAAATGATTACAGAAGAGGTTGCTTTTTATCTGAGAATATATTAAACACATGGTATACAGTTCTGGGATAAACAGAGTGTTAATAATTTTGTTATATTTTGCTTAAATTGTGAACTGATGTTAACTGACTACATATAGAATTGTCTCCAAAGGAAGTCAATGAGAACAATTAAGGGAGATGCTCAGTATTGGATTTTGGAGTAGAGATTAAAAAAAAAAAAAGACCTAAATTCATGCCTTAGATGACTAACAGATGATAACTCCCTCTAAGTATTGGGGTGTGTGGGGGAGCACATCCAAGGGAGTGTAACTGGGAAAGACAGAATAAAATTAAGCAAAAGAAAATTGAGCAAAGGAAAATTTAAGCAATCTGAACAGTGAGGGCTATTAAACCATTGAAAAGTCTCCCGAGGGAAGTGATGGAAACCTCCTTGCTTGAGTCATTTCAAAATCGACAAAGCAACGGAAAACGTACCGCAGGGAGCAATGCCGTGCTGGCGGGGAGCGGACGCGATGATTTAACGGTTCTTTCCTGCCTCTCATTTCCACGTTCTGTGAAATTGTATTGCAGCTAGGAAACGAGGTATCCTTCACTCCAACAGTATGTGCACAGAGGTTTCATCTGAAGGACAAAGTTGAAAAGAAAAAAAAAAAGCATTTTAAAATTCTACCAGTCCTGCATAGTCCTTTCATAAACGTGGGTTTCAGATATGGTGCAACACTGGAATTTAAATTTAGCTGTGCGTTCCTTCTGCTTTACATGGAAGAATGTCTAGAAGTTTAATTAATGAATCATCCTAAATCTTAACTTATGTTTGTCCTAATATATAATGGGATACTAGGAAAAATGAAGTTTAACAATCTTTTTTTGAACTTTCCATGTTAACATCCAAAAAACTACTGCTTAGAAAATAAGCATTAAACACCAAAAACTCATGTCAGCACAAAAGGAAGAGGGGTGCCATGAGAGTGTTAGGTTTCTCTTTGCACCTAGAAATCTAAGGACAAGTATATTATCTTTTCATAAAGGGCCTTTGAATTTCATTGCTGTGTTATTCTTTGTTAGAGATGTCAGAGCTGATCTTATTAGTCAAGGGAATACTTGTGTGGAAAGAAACCTGTGTACCTGCTGAAAAGAGAAAAGCCCCCTGAAATCAGTATGGGCTTTGATCTTAGAAGTGTTTACTATGAAGACCTCGGCGTGATTCCCAAAGCAGGGACAACTTATCATTGCTTTTTAATTGTTACTGTAGACTACTGTAGTCCTGACTTCAGAGTGTGTACCGGACTTTTCTTTTGGTCATTCTTTTTCTCTTTGCTTTTCGGTTTGGGAAGTTTCTGTTGACATGTTTTCTAGCTTCTCGATTCTTCCCTCAGTTGTGTCCAGGCTTGTGATGAGCCCATCGAGGGCGTTCTCATCTTTGTTGCAGTGTTTTCCATTTCCAGCATTTGCTCTGATCCTTCCTCAGAGTTTCCGTCTATCTGCCAACACGACCCAGCTGTTCTTGTGCGCCGCCCCCTTTCTCCATTAGCGTCCTTTGCGTATTAACCACCGTTAGTTTAAATTCTCAGTCTGGTGGTTCCGAAACTCTGCTGTAGCTGAGTCTGCTTCTGATACTTGCTTTGTTGCTTCCAATTGTGCTTTTTTGTCTTTTAGTAGCCTTTTACATTTTTTGGTTGTTTTTTTGATTTTGCGTTTTGACTTTTTGTTGCAAGTTCAGCGTGATGCATTGAGTAAAAGGAACTGTGGTAGATAGGCTTTCATTATGAGGTTTCACGTTTATCTGGCTAGGAATTAGCCTGTGTCTATTACTGGTTGTGGCTATAGGTGTCAGAGGCAAAATTTTCTCTAATGTCTTTGTTTCTGCCTCCCCTGGTGTGTGGGTTTCTGTAGAGACTCCTTCTTAAATAGGGCCTGAGCCTTTCAAGTCTTTGAGCTGTAATCCGCTGTTATTTCACGAGTGGTGTCATTGATCTGGTGCTAAGGGACGAAGGGAGGGGGACCATTTTGTAATCCTGCGATTAGGTCTCAGTCCTTTCATGAGCCCGTGTTTCTGAGCTGCGACCTGCACAGGTCAGTTAGGCTATGATAAAACCCACAGCAGGTAAGCTCTGCTAAAACAGTTTCTCTCAAATGCAGTCCTTTGTTAAGAGAAAAGAAGGCTCTGTGTATATTTCAAAATATTTTTCCCTCTCCCTGCTGGGATCTTGAGGGGATTTTTTTTTTTCCCTCAGGTAATTTAGACCCTAACAGCCTGGTAAGGTCCTGGAGGTAAAATCCGTGACTGTGGGCCCCTCCTCTAAGACTAGGCCACCCTGGAGTGTTTAACTTTCAAGCTAGTCCACATTGTTGAAAGTCCAGCAAATTCGCAATTACAGTTTAAGTTTTTCTATCCTGTTAGGATAATCAATTATGTGAAATACACACATACACACACACACACACACACACACACACACACTATTATTTATTATATATGTATGTGTACTAAATATAATGATATTTGAAAGAAATATTTCTATTCCATATGCAGTATATATTAATACATATATGACAGTGTATATATACACTCCTATATAATACATATATACATACTTATGTGCAACTAATATATGTGATATTTATACATACATGTCCAAACATTAGTTTTAAAATGTATTTCTAGGAAAAGGAGAATTTTTGCTGCAACAAAGGATATGAGCTTCTTTCGCACTTTGACAAATGTGTTCTCTCTCCCCATCTCTCCTTCTAGCGCCTCTGTATGCCTCTCTCCCTGCCTGTCCTCCATATGTGTTTTTCTAACAGCACTTAGAAAGGTTACATAACATTATACCCCCAATAGTTACAACTGAGGTAAGTTGTCTCATTGCACATGGTAAAAAATGTGTACTCTTTCAGAGTCAAGGATATTCATTCTTAAGTTCACTTTCCATACACCTTTGCTCAAAGAAGGTGTATTATTCTTTCTGCTTTGTTCTGCTAGCTGCAGTGTTTGAAATGCTGGTAACTGTGTTTTGAAAAGCTGACCTCTGATCCTCTGATTTTCTTTCTTTCTTTCCTGTCTCTTCCAAGAGAGCGAATAATAGAGGAGCCCCGTTGGTAGACCATTCAGGGCCAATAATATGTTCATTGCATAATGTTCTTAGCCCATTATGTTTGAGTAGATTTTTTTTAACTCTTCATTCTAGAAATATTAATCAGACGAATATTCACAGTTTAACAAGCATAACCATGTGAAATTTAACAGAAGGGTGCCTGACCTGAGGGAAACTTCTGTACAATATGAAATGTAGCACCACACTTTCCAAAGAGATTTAAACGCATTCAACTTTCTTCATTTTACTCATTTAAAATCAGTGAAGAGACTTGAGAGAGCTGTCATTTACTCTCTGGGCTGTGACTAATGCCCAGTTTCAGAGCTGGGACTCCCTTCCTATCTTTGTTCAACTTCAAAGGAGTCTGGAGGCAAATAAATGGCTCTCTTCAGATATGAATCACGACACTCCCTGTCTCTCCTTTACACATAAACACCGGCTCTTCCATGCGCGGCTCTGTCAAGGTCGTGGACAGTCTGGAGGACCGCTGAAGTCAGGGTGAGCCAATATCAAGCAGATTGCTGAATTACCCCTAAGAGAAGACGTTAGGAAGCAACTTAGTGATGGTGTAGTCTGACCCTTTCAATTCACATATGAGAAAACTTCAGCTTGAAGTTACTCACTGCTTTGTCAACACTGCATAGCTGGTTGGTGGTAGCAAAAGAACCAGGAATAAATGATCCTAACTCAACCCAATACAATTTACATTTTCCATTTTGATTGTTGGACTTATTGTGTACTCAGAATCACAGAGAACTTGGATCTATCAAGATGAAATACCACATATGGGAAGAAGGTTTTTTTTCTTATAAAGTGTAAATTTTCCTCACAGAATACACAAACACATATAGGCCTATATTTGATGGGATAAGCTGCCTTGAAACTCCTTTATGTACAGTAGTCTGCCCCTACATCCTAATAAAAAGTTCACTGTAAAATCTTTAGCAAAAATCAAATGTGTAGGGTCAATTTACGTCCTGGAAGGCTTTCACCCTGTGCCTTGCCATATGGGTCATACTTTACATGTCAAGAGTTATTGCTATTTAATGTAAGTCACTGGCTGATCACTACCTCAGAAAATTCAATATGGTATTCCAAGAAAAAAGCTTATTTTTTTTCCTGATTTTTTTTTGAATATAATTGCTTTCATTCTTTTGCCCATCCATCTTGGTATGTGGTCTTATTTTTTATTAACTTTTTTCCTCTTCCGATGGCACTCACTTCTATGTGACATATCCATAGGCTGAATGCCAAGACCAGAGTTCTCGCCTTTATTTATTGAGTCATGTCCTACTGCATAACCGACATCTGTCCTTGGCTTAGTAGACAGCAGACTTGAATGTAAAGTATTGTTCATGTTCTTTAGAACATGTTCTTTAGATACTCTGAAGGTGGCAGAGAAAGACTGTGCCCTTTCATGCTCCTTGCAATGCCCAAGACCTTGAATATACTTGGTCCACACTTGTCCTTTCATTTCTAGTTCAGACATGGCACTTTCCAATTAAGTTTATATAAAAACACATTACGAGGTGGGAAATGCTTTGTTTTATTTAGAAGCTGCAATGTAATGACAATAGCTAAACACTTATACACAGAGCTTAATATATGATAGGAACTATGCGGTAAGAGCTTTTAGTCTTATCTGAATCTCTCATAGGTAGGAAATCTTACCCCCATTTACAAGAAACAGAGTCAAACTGAACTTAGCGACACAGGACCAAGCTACATTTCTAAATTGGTTTGATTGTTAGTTCATTTATTTGTTAAATGGAAATATAGATGCATATTGAGAATATTTCTCTCCATTTATTTTGCACTTTATTATCCTTCATTTGGAAGTAGCAGGGTTTTGCACTACATGGAAGAAAACAGAAATAACCTGCAAGATCTCCTTGCTTTATTTAAGGTCACTGAGGAAGGTTGAGTGCGCAGAAATAAACCAATAGACTTGGAGCAGAAGAGGAGAGAAGGGTTTCCCTGGACTAGACAGACGATGGGCAGACAGATAGATGATAGGTAGATGGAAAGATGATAGGTAGATAGATAGATAATGATTTTCCCCAGTTGGAGCAAAGAGTGATGACTTCAGCCTCATAGAGGTGGGCTCCAATGCTGTTTCCTGGTGATGTTTCCAAGGCAGCTTTGAGACCCCAGGAAGGAATGGTTCTCAGGGTATAAAAGTATAAAGAGGTGAGACCAGATCTACAGAGGTCTGAGGCTTCCAAAAGATTCCCAGGGAGCTGCTGATTTGGTGGGCCACACAAACAGGGACAATGACCATCTCAGCAGAACCTGGGTGGACAAGAAAACAATGACCTGAGGTCAGCCATCATCAGAAGCCAGGGACCATGGTCCATCCCTGGGAGGGGAGATAGAAGGAAATCCACAGAAATGACTAAAAGTGATTTTCCTGTGAGCCCATCAGATTGGAGCTTAGAATAAAAGACTCAGTTATGTATATACAATATGTTATTCATTGCAGATATGTTTTAAATACCTAACATGTGTCAAATACTAGGAACTCAGAGCTACTATAAATGTGCAATAAAATACAGGAAATTATCCATGATGACTATGTAAGTGTTCATGTCATTGACATTTAAAGTGATTAACAATTTGTTTAAATATTTGCATTACTTCCATTTGATGCCAGAGCGATATGGTAACCATCAAAACTAAGAAAAACACAACTCTGGGATACAGTACTTGGGGTTTTTGGATTGGATCTTGGCCTACGTCCCCTGGTATGATGACTCCTGGGCATCAGGGGTCACAGGCAAGGACAGCGAATGAACAGCTGGAGAGGAAGAACGCGCACCGTCGGTCGAGGGTATATAGTTACCAGCAGGTGAGGTGTTCTTTAAAGATGCCGACATTGGCACATGCTACTCTGTGCCCCATATCTGGCACTGCAGACAGAACAGATGCAGATTTCCTGGACCCGGTCTCTGGAATCCATGAGGAAATGTGTCACCAGGAGGAGGCTGTAGGCGTCCTAGGCCCTGGGCCTCCAAGTACAGCCTCGTGTCATTGTCATCAGAGCTCTCCTCTGGTGGGCAGGTGTCACTTGTCTTATCATGTATTTTACCAGCACTGATTACATTTCTTTGCTGAGTAAAATTCACTGCATGTATTATTAACTTATATAAAAACAAAGAGTTAAAAATAATCAAATAAAGTTGATTTAATCCAAGAAGACCAGTCAACTAGGGGGTGGGGGATGGCAACAGAGAAAATAACATCTACTTCTTTGTGATTCAAATGATAATAGAAGCAATTGCATACCAACCACCAGCTTCTTTTCAAGGTGTATTTGCGTGATAGATGGAACAGGTATTGCTCATAAAACTACTGTTTCTCAGAAGATTTTTAAAGTGACACATTCTTTCAGAAGGTGGAGTCTTACTCTGGGGTATGATTGGTTAAGGCAGAGCTGATTTTCTGAAACAGGGTCGGGGTCGCACACCCCTCCTCCTTAGCTTTTCCCAGTATACCTTCTTAGGGTGGCCGGAGCTCTTTGGAGGACCTCGCCATACTAACAGTGGCCTCTGTGCTCCATGAGGGAGAGGTGAGAGACTGTGCCCATCGTTGTCCCTCCAGCAGGTATGTGTAGAAGGGTCCAATTACCACCCCACCTTACCAGGTAAGCAGGACCAAAGCTAGAACCCATTGTGCTAACTCCCAGCCCCAGACTCTTCCATTACACAAGAAATTGATGTATAGATTCTAAATTTTACATCTCAAAGATTATATGGATTTCTGAAGCTAAAAGTTACACCACGTGTTTAGTCCAAAAATCAATATAACAGGAAATCTGAGGGTTATTTTCCAGTTATTTCAAAATCTCCTAAGCATTCTGGAGGAGAATATATTTACCACAGCTAATAAGGCTCTGCCTCGCCACTATCATTACATTTCTTCAAAGCATTTCCAATAAGAACACTCCAAATTATCTTCCCTCAGCTAGTTCATCTGTTCAGTCAATAAGCAACATTTTATTGCTTTTATGAATTAAGCCCACTTTGCATCCAATCATTTTGCAAACATCTGTAGCAGAAGCAGTCTAGGGAGCTTTTGAAGAATCAATCAGAGGGGAACAGCTTTCACTTCATGTGTTGGGCTTTTAAAAAAATTTAATAAAGTATTTACACATGTTTGCTGTGCCTGAAATGGAAACACGGCGGAGGCAGCACTCGCCTTGTCGCAGAGAGCGGGTGAGCGTGTACGAGCTAAGGTGGCTCCAGCCGGGCTGCAGGGCCCTCCCGCCGCTCTCTGCAGGGGAGAGTTTGCCAGTAGCCACCAGGCCACCCTTCATTATGCAGGGGCATCCGCTTAAACAAATTTGTTCATTGGTTGAAGATGGCCATTCATTTTTCCCTTCTGACACTTCTATGAGTTTTACCCTTGAAGGGTAAAAGGGAAGTGTTCAGTTATAACGAGGCGCCTAGGTCTGGTCATTATAAATGCAAAAAAGTTTAAGTTCTCTGTTTAGGTTGAAAGTCTATATGGTCGTTCGATGTTGATTTCAAACAATCACCGAGAGCGTGAAGCAGGGAGATACGGAAAGGAGGGGAGAGACCATCACGCTCGACTCACGGGACACTGAGGCTGAAATCCCACGGTAAAGATTGCAACCTCAGCATTTTCCAGAAGGGACTCTGAGGTCAGCTTGGATACCTTAGCTACTTCTAGAAAAAAACCTGGAGTGTATTGATTTTTAGCCTTTTTTCCTTTATTTGTGTTGTCTTTATAGCATTTTGGAATCAGTTTTTAGTGTTCAACGTGTTCTTGTGTCCTGTGGTTTCGTCCTGCGTGTTTAGACTCAGGGGCTTACTGGGGTTCACATGGCGAAACAGGCACAGGTGGCACATTTGGACACGTCGGCTGGGGCTGACACCCACGGACGGTCAACTACTGAACCCAAGACTCTGCTAGAGGGGGCTCGTTCTAACTGAAATCGCTCACTTGATGAGGAATTGAAGGCCAGCCATGCAGACATTTTTTGTCCGGGAGTGAACCTCACAACAGTGAGTGTCAGTATAGGGTCCTCCACCTGTTTCATTTTCTGTTTGCCTCCCTGTGTTTACACTGACAAGTTGAAGGGATTTTCTTTCCAATGGTGGAGCAGTGTTATGCCACGAGAGGCGATCCTTATTAGCAAGACAGAGATGCCTTTCAGATAGTGAGTTCATTTTGAAGAATAACACGATTTGGGACAAAATAGGACATGGAATTTGCCTGCCTTGCAGAAGGCCACAAAATGGGAGAAAACCACAAACTCCAGAACTTGATGGTTGTGTCACCAGGATACTGGGGCCTGGAGGGGTTTGGGGAGAGGGCTGCATGGCATCCCACGGACCCGTGCGGGACGACTCTAGCGTTTTCTAAGACACACCAGAAGAAAAGTTAAGAAGCAACCCTGAACTCAGCCCTGACTAACCAGGAGTAATAGCTGGGGAGACAGTTATCTTCCCCTGGGGCATGGATGGCTTGGGGCTGGAGCAGAAATGGAGGGAGTGTTCAGTTTTTTTATCCAAAGGCAGTTTCAGGAAAGTCTGTGGCTGCCACCTGCAGTTGAGAAGCAGCTGTGAATCAAGAGCCCACCCTTTGCTCAGGAGACGGCTTTTGCGTGGAGGCCAAGAGCAACACGCGCTTCCCACGCAGCCGTCTCTGAATTATTGACCAAAAGGATTTAGGCAGAGGAGCAGGAGTCCCTGCTCCAGCACCTGCCCCTCCAGGAGACACGCTTCAAGTGACGTCTAAAAAGCTGTGATCCACTTTGCACTGAAATGAAGCAGAGAAAACGTGAATTCCTGAGAATGCTAGACCCATTCCTTAGTTGTTGAAAACTAAGGTTTATCATCAACTCCTTGACAAATATTTGCTATAGTTGTCACTGTCACAGGCATTAGAATGCTGCTACAATTGCCAGGAAGATGCATACCCGCCCGTTTCGACACACTTCACCACAAATGGGTGGTTCCCGCAAGTACAGTGTTTTAACACGCTATCTTTTTTTTAAAACAATATGTAATGCAACTTTACTTTGACAAATACTAAAAAAAAGATTATTTTTTGTAGCATGAGAATATTTGTGTTTCAGTTACTCGAGCATCATTACCCTTATTTAATATTTCATGTTTTCTAGTTCTACCCTTAAAAAAGGCAAACATTGGGATAACTGTAAAATCCCAATTCTGTTTTTTATTTACTCTGTGGCTAACTAGGAACATTCTTGTTTAAAAGGTGATTTTGCCTCTCTACTGCTGCTGCAGTGAAGCTGTTATCTGAATGCACTAAATCACAGAAGCTGAGTTCCTTTTTCACTATTCACCGTGGAACTCCGGGCATCTGAAGTGAGATGTTCGATGCCTCTTCAGCCTTCTGCCTTCTACAACTCAGCTGCTCTTGCTTTTTGATGACTTTGAGTTTATTCTACTAGGGGAGTGTATGATGTGCTCTAATCCACATGCTGGGGATTGGTGACTGAGCTACTTCCTACATTGTACCCTGTCCTCTGGGAACAGCGCCTGTTATATATAGACGAGATCTTCTCTTTTTCCATTGGTTGGTGGAAAGGCATGAGTGTGATTCATCTTTGCGTGAGTGGGCCTAAGGGAATCTCAAGGGTCCTTGTGGGTGAGGGAGGGAGGCTGCAGAGCCAGAGGAGGAGGTGTGCAGATGCAAGCAGGGCTGGAGCTGTGTGATGTCCACAAGGACACCTGGTCCCTGTCTGTTGATGGATGAGGAATAGACTCTGTCCTTCAGAGCGAGTCCTTTGCTGATGACTAGTTCATTTACTACCCAGAGTTTACTAAACACTCAATTTGCTAAACACTGGCTTGCCAGGACATGACTCCTAGTCCTTGGTTTTCCATCTTCTCATTGCTTGCTCTTTCCTGAATGCTTTATTAATTGCTCTGCTACTCCTTCCTCCCAGAAGCACTTTCTTCACTTCCTTGGCTCAATTAAGGCTTTTTGGGAGAGAAACACTCATGAAAAGGAAAGCAAAGACCAAAGGGTTTCTGAGACTTTTGTTGTACCCTTCACCTCTGGGCAACTTTTGCATGTGGTGTATTGCAAAGGTGTTGGGTTTACATTTAAACGTTTGCATATCAAAGAGGTTCCCTTCTTTCACCAATGCTTTCCAAGATATGTCAAAACAATTTCAATATTAAAACAACTATAAGGCGCTTTTCTTAAATTCCCTGCCGATCAAACAAAAAAGTGTTGGAGTCCAGAGAATGAAAGAAATCGAGTGCTAATTCGCCTCTGACTGCCTTTCCTCTCTTTTTGTCAAAGGATAACAATACAGGTGTTGCTTTTTATAGCTCTGGAATAAATATTCTTCTATTAGTGGAAAATAAGCTCACACCAGGCATAGTTCAAACTCCTTGTATATACAGGTTAGGCAGGACAATTGGTTCTAAAACAAAGCAATTTTTTTTTTTTTTTTTTTTTAGTCTATGGTGAGTCCCTTCTTACAAAAGTGGAACAAGAATGTTAACATGTGATAACTCCTAGAATCCTACCCATAGGTAATGCGTTTCTCGCTTGATCTTTCCTTTGTATTTTCTGCCAAGTTTTTGCAAAGAGTCATGGTTTGAATTACCTTTGTCTCAGCCTTAGTCATTGTTGATACAAATGTTATTTCTACAATCCCAGCAAATTATCCTCCTGCCTGGGGTCTCAGTCCAGAGTGTCGCTGCGCTCTGACCCTGGTCAGGTGCACCTAAAGCCGGTGGAAGGCACTGAGCACGTTGGCCTCTAGTTCTTTAGTTTGATGCAGCTGTAGGTGGAATACTAGGGAGCGAAGCCAGTTTGAATAAATATCCCAAGCCCTCTGTCACGTGATCTCCCTTACCTGACGATGGAGGACAGATTCCCCACCCCACCCTCCCCCCTTGCTGAAAGCTAGAGCTGTGCGTTCAGGGCACTGGGGATTGCCCCATCTTTCAGAGGGAGGCCACGTCCCCCACTTCCAGCAGGTGGAGTGCAAGCACCAAGAACGTGTGCGGGGACACTGCTGCCCACTCGGTTCCCTTGCCGCCTGTCTGAACGCGGGAGTAAGGACACCCCAGAAGGCAATGGTTTCTCATCTTGTTTGCACACGAGACTCCAGTGAGGATCTTTAAGAACAAACAAAACAATGTCCAGGCCACCCTCCCCCAGCATCTCTGGGGCTGAGACTCTGATAGTTTTGTTCCTTCCCTTCCCTTTCCTCCCCTTCACTTCTCTAGCCCACAGGAGTCTATGCTTCCGAAGTTAAATGAATGCGCTGGTAGATGGTGGAGCAATCTGAGTTTTCAAATCACCTGTGGGACACCTTAGGACAGCTACGAGTTCAGATTGCCATGTGAGAGAGAAATGCTTCTCTCTTGTTCTACTCACATCAACTTCCTTTCTGGTAAACAGATAATCCCATACCTAGTTAACATAATCTCTCACTGCCCTATCTTTGTATCATGCAGACAGCTCTTGGCCCACACTGACTTAGAGAGAAATCATTATCATACATGTCTAATTTTCTTTGCTAGATGGTCAGTTCTTTGAGAAAATGAACTGCATCTCATTCACTCTTAGGTACATTTATTAAAAAAATATTTATTGTGCATGTATTATGTGTTGCTTACTGTCTAGGTATAAGATACACAAAAAGAAAAAACTCTGAGCACGAGGGGTTAATATTCTAGTGGGAGGTACACATAATGCAAAAACAATTAAATATGCGAGATAGTTATAATTGTCCTAAAGAAAAAATAGGTTCAAGAGTTTGAGCAATAGTTTTTTGGGGCATGGCCAGGGAGGTCATTCGTGGTCTGGTATAGTAGTCTATTTAAACAGACACTCAATATATTTTTATGGAAGCAGTGGATGTAATTTGCTCTAGAATATCTAGCTATTCGGAACTAGAAGTGAGGTTATAATCCAAACGACCTAACCTCCAATGCAGTTTTCCTTCCGACTTGGATATTAACGCTTATTCTGGGTCATGGCACTTACCTGGTATCTCTTCCCTGTCAGCCCTTCTAAGTTGCTGTGGTTTATTTACTGAGTATTGGAGAACCAGGTAATACATTCTGTTCAGGTTGCATGAAAATTAAGAGTGCATAAGACCTACATGTGATTAGATGATTTGGGGCTGGGCTCTCGTTAATAACAGGCAAGAATTCAATGTTTGGAGTTTGCAAGTTAGAGGTATGCTCACATGGAACAGTGGGAACGGCCCAGGCCAGGTGCCGGCAACAGGGTACATTGTTTGTAGATAATCTAAAACCAGTTACAAAACCAATTAAAAGTCAGTCTGTTTTTATTATCTCCATGTACCAAGAATTTTAATAACATCAGTGATAAGATGGATACTCCTCCGCGTTGACACCCCCGGGACCTCCTTCTCTTGCTGATGGGCCACCGGTAATACTCAGGGCTTGGCTGTGGCAAAGGGACCACTGTAGCTTTTTTAAACAGACAGGATTTGGCAGAAGGCACTGGCCTCTGTCAAAATGGTGGGAAGATCTAAAGAAACAAGTTCTAGGCTAAGGATGACTCCCAGAACACAGCACCAGCACAGTCAGGACTATGGGGGAACAGGAGGCGGCGGTGGACGCCTGGGGTCCAAGGAAACTTTGCTGGTGCTGCAACCCACAGCTCTCCGCGACTTCTCTTGCGAAAGGCAACAGCAAAGCAGCCGTCAGCAGGCTTCCGGCAACTGTGCCCTGCCCACACGCATCTTAATTACACAACCTAATTGATGTCCAGAGCTCTAGCTGTAAGGAAGTCTCGCAAATGTGGTTTTTATCTTTCTAATTTGTGAAATACGGGAAGACATAGGAGCTGGAGACTGGAAAGAATGCCAAGTGGCAGTCCAACGCGGTGTTCTTCCACACCTTAGCCACGGTGACCACTTCAAATCTGATGCTTCTCGCTTCCCTAATATTTAAGTGGCCACACAATACTGATGTCACTATTAGCATGTCCCACCAACATAATGCAACCATCTCATGCTCAGGGTAAAATGTTCTTACCTGTCCCCAAAAGGGAAGGCCCACAGCCCCATCAATTACTGCCTTATCCTGTGACACGGGGTGGTTCGGATATCACCTTGATAGCTCATAACCTGTAGGTTAAATCAATTTTGCCAACACAACATGCCTTATAAAAAACAGCAGGGGGAGTAGATGAAGGAAAAGGAAACTGTTTAACAATTATAAGTATATACAGTAAAGAACAGAACTCATTGGTGGCTGCTGAAGTCTTTGTTCCTACAGCTACCCATAGAGCTATATTTGGTGTTTAAACTTCCTTAACTACCTGTTCTGTGCCCCAATTTTCCAGGGTGTTATACCTGGTGAGGGGAGGTATGTCATGCCTCTTCACAAGCTGAGCACTGACGTCCTGCCTGTAATGGGCTGCTGGAATTATCCATTGGCGTTTACAGCTGGATTTGGGGTTCCTGGGAGACTCTCAGGGATTCTCTTGGATTTCGAAGATATCCCTCCCTGATGGAATTCTGTAGCAGCAATACTATTTCCCCTTAGGAATCAGGATCAATTACCTGGGCCAATACAGTGACCCTCCCTTTTGGCCTGCTGGTCCCATGTCACCTGCTGGTCCCATTCAATGGTGCAAACTTTGTGGAAGCTTCACATATTGGGCAATAAGGACTGTAACCAGCAGAGCTCAAAGTCATGAGAAGAACAGCAAATGTTTTACAAGTGAAAGAATCATTAGTTGAACTAGTGAAAATACAACTCCTACTTCAACCTCTGAAATTCCAGATCCATTTTTTCTGACTATGGGAAACACAGTAGCATATATTGATTCCTAATTCAAAGTATGTCATTCCTCTTTTTAGCAAACACCTCATCCTCAGTTGTTGTAATAACTGAGTCATCTATAAGTCTTGTCATCATTTTCTAAGGCCAGCTACTTCTGGGCCTACTGAGTTAAAACACATGGATACAATGCAGGGATCAGAATGGCAATATCACCTTTATTACTGAACTCTGAACACCTGAGAGCTAGTGACTGGACACAGAAACCATCCCCTGGGGAATCTTCAGGTCTCCATGGCAGTGGTTGCCACTAGCAACAGCTGAAGTTGACTGCACAGCACCTTCAACTTCCAATTCTTTCTTAAGAGCATCTGATTGGCAGAAATTAATTTGCAACCCATATCCTAGCTGCAAGGGAGTCTTGGAAAGGAAGTTTTCAGCTTTCTAGCCCTAGCACAAGAAAGTATACCAGATAGTAGTTGAAATGGAAGCCACTTCATTCACAACACAATTTCAAATAATTCAAATAAAGCGAATGCAGAATCGTCACGATGAGCTAAACACAGGTTATTAACAACATTGTTCCAATGGATACTATATTGTACATTTGGCAACAGATGAGTAACATACATTATAACAGTTATTTAATTATCACCATTTTTCTGTGGGCTTGGTTTTATTATCCCCGTTTTACAGATTAAGACCAATACCCAGAGAGATGAGTGAATGTATCCAAGAGCTTACTGCCAGGATTTGAATCAGGTCTGGCTACTTGCAGAGCTTATTTGCTTTTACTATACTACATTGCCTTTCAGCATCTATTTGGGGCATGTAAATATATTTTTTTTTAATTCTTGCTCAATATTGGGACAGAATATGGCAACGCCTTTTCTCCCACATTTAATTGTGTAGGTTGTGCACTACACAAATCTTAAGGGCAACGTCATATAGGCATAACTAAGCACCATACAGTTTTGGGTATTATGGAATATAAAACCTTATTCTTGTCAATTTGCATCTTTCTGCGGGATTTATGTTATTCACTATGCCCTTCAATTAAAAGAGTGAGGCTGTTAGATATGGAGATAAATTTGCTAACTCGCTTCAATTGCATTCATTTGGATTATAATAAGTTCTCTTATTGGAAAATTTTTTTTCTTATAGTCTAAAGAATCTGTCTAAACTTAGGATCAGAATACAAAATGAACTTACTTACTTGGAATATTCTTATGCACAAGGTGTTGGGCATTTCATACTCATTTACAAATCATGTACATTTTTGTACATGCACCCGAGGAATTCTGAATATTTTCCCCTAAAATCTTAAAGGAACAAATCCTAAAACAAAAGATGAAACACCATAGCTATAGTGTGGTTAGACCTCAGCTGCAATTAGTTTCTTCGTCTTTTTCTTTCTCCCTGGAGCCCTTTCAGTGATGGAAGATTTTCTCAGATACTGAGTTTTTCAGCGCGAGTTGGAAAAGCAAACACACAAAAGGGCCGAGGATTCTAGGCCACACCATGGATGCAGAGAGCAAGGACTTTAAAGTGTCTTTTTTGGTTTGGGTGAAAACAAATGAAAAATCCACAGGAACAGCTATTTCCATTTCCTTTAAAACTATGATGGTAGTGACATTTTGGTATACATTAATTTTCATACCAGGCTGTGGGGTTGGTAGACAAGACCCTTATTCCCATTTCCTTGTGGCTGTCCTGGCACCCGGGAGCCCCTGCTGAACTTTCACAACACTTCACTGGCTGTCTCAGGCTTCGATTTGGTGAAACAGTCCTTGCGTCCCCTGTTGGAGAGCTTCCTCTCTTGGGTTAAAAACCATTCAGTGCAGACTAGAACCATGGAGATGGGAAACAAGCATTTTGCAAGTGGATCGTTTGGTATAATGACGATCACTACGATCTCCACCCAGAGCCCTGTATGTTCTGCAGTGGGGAGAAATCCCATCAAATGAGGAGGAAAATTACTTGTAGAAAACTGGCTACATTAGTAGCCAACACACACGAGCAGGTAGGAGGCCTCCAGGTAACTCTGTGGGTGGGGAAGAGGGGCGGGTCTCCAGGGTCTGCGGGGGCTAAACTAGGTCTCGAAGGCTGAGTGAGAACGGGTCAGGCAGAGAGCAGCTTTCACTGCTGGGAAAAGCTTGCACTGCGGTGTGAGGAACCGCACTTTGCGTTGCTGCGAGGGAGAATGACGTCGGAGGGGAAGGCAGGTCTGGGTGTGAGCCCTAATTCTCACCTTACCAGCCGCGTGGCCCTGGCAATGAACCTTCTCTTGTGTTTGCCTAATTTTTCTCATATATATAAAATATATTAATATCATTAATAACAATTGTACTTACCACATTTTAAAATGAGCATTACAGGACATGATGCATATAGAGTATTTTTCACCGTGTTTGGTGCAGTCTGAGTGTCCGTCGAGTGTTAATTTTGGTGATAATAATTGCAAGGATGGTAACAAACACCGGCATGATGCATTCAGGCCAGGGAGAGGGGCGCTGTCAATCTGAGACGTGGTCTTGGAGAGTTCTATGCAGGTGAGTGACCCGACGTGGTCAGCAGGATGTTCAGGTGAGAGCGTGGCAGCAACGAGGGAGTTAGCTGTTGAGAAGGTGCAGGATTCATGAGGGGGACGGTGGCAAAAAAAGGTCTTCATATTTTAGCAGATTATATTGGGCCTTTTATGGCTATAAATGGGATTTCTTCTGTAAGTGTTGAGGGAATCAGTGAAAGGCATTGAAAAGAGAATGATTAGGTAAAGGAAAAAAAGGAGGAAATAATTGCTGAATTATGGGGCTGGATTTATAGGTGTCCCTTTCTCCACTTTAAAAAGGGTGTTGATAAATGACCTTTGCCATTGCCATTTCCAAGATGCATCCACTCAGTCTAGGGTCTAGGATACACTGGTGAGGGCAGGCAAGGGCCAGGAAAGGATGTTAAGACTTTTGCACGAGACACCATTGTTGCTGGGACTTAGTCCATGCACAGGTGTCAGCAGGTATCTCTTGGATGCTGTATAGCGCATCTTGAACACGCGCCTCTCAGCTTCAGTTGGGAAACACCTGAACTAGTGCAAACAGGCACTTTGGGAGCTTGGGCTCTGGCTGAGCACAGACTGGAAGGGGCAGATGTGGGGACGGGCAGGTGGAGAGCGGGACCTGAGCAGCAGTTGGCTGTCCCGCTTGTGTGGTGCATGTCCACTGCCTCTTCTTGTTCACGTGGACTGTATCTCGGGCTGACTTCAGCTGGGTTTACTAGGGTGGGCCACTGGCAGGGGACAGGGTGGGAGGAAGAGAGGGCTGTTACACCCTGTCCCCTCGCCTCCCAGTGCCACCCCGATGGATGATGGGGGCTGGCTGAGGCCTCTACCGAGGGCCACCCTTCCTTTCAAGCAGCCTTTCAGAGTCTAGAATCCACTTCTACCCCTGGAGGGTTGGGACGCCAACAACTCCCGCTATTTCTTGCCCTGGGCTGCTGCACAATAATTTGTGGATTCCTTAAACCCTCCTCACAAATTTGTAGTCATTTTAGTAAAACCTCTTCAAATTACCCAGTTCGAGAGGGTCATGAGTGTCCAGCCAGGACCCTGACTGGTGGAGGACAGCAGACAAGAGGGGCCAACATGTGTATTGCAGGGCGGAGGGGAGGGCGTCAGCCCCATGGCATGATGGAGTGGGGTGGGGGGGTGTTATCAAGGGTGCAGTTAAGGGAGGAAAGTCCCCGCGTCAGGGAAGGAGGGCCGGTGAAACAGAGCAAGAAGGATGTGAGAGGAGAGAGGACCCGGCAAGGTCTTGAGGGAGTGGAAGTCTGTGCACCTGCCTTACTCCTCTCTCTGACTCTAGATATCAGGGGGAATCTAGCAATTGCAATCCAGTTGGAGCCTGTGTGCGTGTGTGTGTGCATGTGTGTGCACATGTGCAGGTGTGTGTGCATGTGCGTGCACGTGCATGTGTATGCATGCATGTGCTTGCATGCATGTGCAGGTGTGCGTGCATATGTGTGTGTATGCACGTATGTGCATGCGTATGTGCATGCGTGTATGTGCATGTGTGTGCATGTGTGTATGTGCATGCATGTGCACGTGTGCATGTGTACGTGCACGTGTGTGCATGTGCATGTGTATGCATGCATGTGTAGGTGTGCCTGCATGTGTGTGCATGTATGTGCATGTGTGCATGCGCGTGCACATGTGCAGGTGTGCATGCATGTGTGCATGCACATACAGGCTAGTGAATGAGTGGAGATCAACTAGAGGTGAAATAAAGACGAGAATCTAGAACAGGGGCTGGGAGCAGAGGAGATTTAGGAAACTATGTTCTTAGAGATTTATAGAATATGTAGAACAGGATTTAAGGGATTTTTGCCCAAGACTTTGAAACTGAGGCCAGTTTACCTAAATCACCAGGGGACAGTCAGCCTCAGTTGCCCTATTACAGCTTTTTTTTTTTTTTTTATTAATTAAGTGCTAAATTGAAGAGCAAAATCACTGTAGTGACAGGAAGCTTCTTCGATATCAGAAACTTGGCTTTTTTTTTTTTTTTTTTTTTACTTTAAGACAATAGCTGGTTTTGGCTATGAGAAGAGAATGGGGTTGAACCTGGGTTTAAAGTAGAGTATGCCAGTTCAGAGACTGGACGCTAGACAAAAACGAGCAAATATTTGGATTCTGTAACAGTTTAAACATATAGTAGAAACCCAAGTGCAGCATTTTATTTATTTATTTATTTTTTTCCCTTTGTTTACACAGAAAAAGTTTGTTAATATCAGTTCGGGGAGATAAATGCTAATTTGCATTCATTTATGCATACACTGGCTCTTCAGAAAATCTAGAATGCTGAAGCTGGATGAGAAAGTTTCCGCTTTCCTCATTATTTGGCAGGTCAGGAAAGGAGGACGGAAACTTCCGATGGCTCGCCGAGGGTTAGAATGGGGATCACATGCGATTCAAGACCATCTGAGTCCCAAACCATTCTCTTTTCACTGCACGTCTGCCCCCTTTTTTGGGGATTTACTTTCCTCAAGAGAAAATATCAATAAATAAAAAGCAATATGGTGTATTAAAAAAAGTTAGGAGGCGACACAAAGGCATGCAAAGAACATGCATTTTGAGGGAATGAAGGACCTGGAATTGGATTTCTGCTCTGATGTTCGGACTTCTCCAAGTGTGCACTGCCTCACCTACACAACGGGGCGATGCTATCCCTCGTGCAAGGCTGTGTTAAAGACTAGGGAAATGATATGTGTGAAGCAAGTGTATTTCCCACCCCCAGCAATGTAGCTCATCCCTGGCAGGGGAGCTTGGACCAGCTTTCTCTTGGCTAGTGCCAGAGAGAAAGACCTCCCTGTGTGAGGCCATGTAAAATGAAGTGTTATGATTTCATACGGGGCTGGCTCCAGGCACGCTGCTGTGATTAGACATCTAGTTAGGAGCTCCTGCTATCATGTTAATCACATGTGTCCTTGCAGTGGATTTGGATGAGAACGACAGCAAACTTCAGTATTAATATTTCTGTTTGCATCTGAGTAGGTTTGGTCTTGAAATGGAATGTGCTCAAAATGATTCTATATTTTAAAAAATCATGTTGAAGGGGACATGACTATTAAAGAAGTTGTCACTTTGGGGATTCAAGAAATAGTCCAGACAGGTTGAATGCTGAAATTTATAATTTATGGAGGACTTTCATAGTGTAGAGGAGGAACAGAACGAGATGTTCCTAAATTCACTGTATGCCCATTGGTACCAGAAATTAGAGATTTCCTTTATTTCACCTCATATTCCTACTCAGGTGCCTTGTGTGAAACTCCAGCATCTCAAGGTTTAGCAGGCTGTGAGGGGGCTTTACGTTGCAAGCTGCCTTTAATTAAAACTGTTGCCCAAGAGAGATCATTGGCCCCATCCACTCCAAGAATCACAGGATGAGGTCACTCTATGATTTATTGCTTTGAGGATGTTTATCGTGAACTCACCAAGTCAGGAGGCCAGCACCTTCTGTTACCTAGCGGTCGCTGCCCACCTCTTCAAACTCTAGTTTGCTTTCTCTGAATTTTTTTTTTTCTATGAAGAGCAAATTACTTCTAAATATCTATTTTGTAGACAAAAATAGACTTCTTTTTAAACTGCTGCCTTTTTAAAAGCCAGGCTTTTACCTTTCTTTCCATCTGACCTTTTTTCCACCATCCTCTGCAGCTGGTGGCTCTCCAGGAATTGTTCTTAGCAAGACAGCCACAAAGTCTGCCTGAGAAGCTGCTCTGTGAGCCTCTCTGTTCTCTGAAGACAGCTGACGTCTCTGCAGGTCCTTCCAGACATCTTCCGCACTAGGAGCCTCTGGAGCTGCCTCTGATGGTTATAATTCTATCTTCATCTCGTCCTAGGCAGAGCCTCCTGCACAGGGGCCATCCCGTTCTGTGCTTGGTGCAATTCCTGGGGAGTCTTTCCCCCTGCATGAGAGGTTATGAAGTGCAAGGGAGGGAAGCAAGGGGATGGACCTCTGCTTGTCTGGGGTCCACATTTCACTGGGCCCCTACCTGCTCTGTTTCTGTAGATAATTGCCGGACTTCTTGGCACCTCTTTCCCTCCCTACAATGAGGAACTGTTGTCTATGACATGGTTATTCCTCCATGCTTTGTGTCGGCTTTGCCCTGCGGTTGCTCTCTCTTGGAATTTTTTCACTTTCTGCGCATCTGCTTTGCAATGTAAAGGCCACAGCTTATCCACATATATGTGAGGAATTCATCCAATTGAGTTAAGCAGACTAATGACTTCATGGCCCTGGTATGTCTTAGCCCTGCTAAGAAGCCTCGGTCCATGCAAGCTTTTGATAGAGAACGTGTTTCTAATGTAGGGTGTAATCTGCTGTTCAGTTCACAACCGTGAGCTGTGTGTGTTTCACAGCACTGTCAGCGTTTTCTTAGATCTCACGCTTAACCTCTTAGCTTTACGGTTTTGCGTTGTCATTTAGAAGTCGAGCTGCTCAGAGCTCCCTCTCTCTCCTCCTTCCCTCCCTCCATCTTTTTCTCCCCCCACCCCTTTCAAAAGAGAAAGTTTTATTAACTTTCAAAATATCTTCCTATAACCTTCATTCAGAAACATTACTTAAAGATTCAGGTGGTTACATGTAGAAACATTTACAAATATGTGAATACATGCAGGTTAGAATACACATATTTTTTCTTGCTCTACCAGCTACCATGGCCTGGAAGCAATGACACATCAGTAGCAACAAACACACCGAGTGCTCAGATGTGGCATTCAAAAGCCATTCTCCGATAAAAGGGACCAAGCCTCCATGGAAAAATGTCTGATTCTCGGACTTGAACAGAAAATACACAAGACGAGCCTAGAGCATCTTGTAGTGCCAGAAAATAAGAAAGGGTTGAAACAAAACAAAACAAAAACCGCAATGATGGAGGAGTGTGGAAGGGATACGGGGGCCAAATGAAAGATCTCCCAGTGGTGGAGGCTGGAAAAATGAGAGCAACAAAATTAATAAAGTAGTCCTGCATTATAAGGGAAAGTATACAATAAGTACCCATGAGTCATTGTTGATATAAATAAATAACTGAGTAAATAAATGAATGAAGGAGAAAGACAAATCTCATAAGCATAAGATTTTTAAATAATTTATGTAGATATTTCATCCTCAGAAAGGTGGGGAACAGCTCCCCAATACTTGGATATGGGCTGTGTGTGGTGACTTTCTTCCAAAGAGTACAGTCTGGAAAAGGGAAAAAAATTAATTCTGTAGTGGAAAAACCTGACAAACTCGACTTCAGCCAGATGATCAAGGTCACCATCAAACAATAATTAGTCATCTTGTGTTTACCCTTTATGTGATGGGTGAAAATGCAAATTGAGTCCGGTCTTCCTCCCAAAGGCACGTAAGCCCAGTGTAATCATGAAAAAAATCAGAAAAAAGTCAATAAGAGACATTCTACAAAATACTCGACCAGTGATGCTCAAAGCTGTGAAGATCATCAAAAACAGGGAAGTCTGGGGGCCTGTCACAGCCAGCAAGAGCCTGGGGAGATGATACAACTAGGTGCTGTGTGATGTCCTACACGGGATCCTGGAACATGAAAAGACATTAGGTAAAAACTAGGGGAATCAGAATAAACTATGGGCTTTCGTTAATAATGATGTATCAATATTGGCTCATTATAATTCATTAACTGTAACAAATACACTGTATTAATGTAAGATGTTAATAATAGGGGAAATTGGGGGTGGGGTATATGGAAACTCCTGGTACCATTTTTGCAATTTTTCTCTAAGTCTAATACTGTGCTAAAACAAAACATTTAATAAAAATATTTCTTGAGTCCATAATGAGAGCCAGGCTCTACTCTGAACACCGTGAGTGCAGTAGTGAATGAAAGGAAGACAGTCTCTGGTGTTTGTAGCATATTTTCTAGTAAGATAGATTTCCTAGTGAGATAGTTTTCTTTGTATGGCCATTAAATTTGGATCTCTGCTCACTATTTTCAGAGCCTTCATTCCTCTATGTCTTGCAGAAACTTGTTCAGATATCAGACTCGACTAGAAGTGAATATCGAAGTTAAAAAAAATGTCTTCAGAGAATCCCCAACAGTCAATATAAATACCATGCTTATTAGTCTTTGTGAAATGAAAGTGTGATTATTTATGGAACACAAAATTCCACCTGATGGGGCTTTCTCAATAGTTAGTCTACAAGGAAGATGCCCCAATATTGTGGCAGAGACAGGACAAGAGACAAGCAAAGTGACACAAAAAAGCTGGTGCTGATGCGGGCAAGTGTGATTCTTGGAAGCCACATGGCACAAGGAAAAAAATCATGCATCCTGCAAAGATTGCATGTCTACAACAAATTGCAATAACTCGTGGTCATAGGATGCTGAGTCATCAATCAGGAGCCCCGGTGAAGTGGCTGAGAACAGAAAGTCTAGATATAGACCACCTGAGTTTGGATCCCAGCTCCACCCCACAGCATCTCTGTGAGCATGAGCTGTCTGTGACCTTTAATGTCGCCTTAGGTCCTCACTTATAAAGTGAGAGTGGTGGTGTCTCCAACTCAGAGCTCACTGAATGAATCAATTCGTGTAACAAGTGGACTTAGAATAGTGCCTGTTGGTAGTACCGAAAAAATATCAAAATTATAATTACCAAGAAATGGTCAACTTATTTCAGGTTATTGATGGCGAGTGTATATTCGGGTCAAGCAAAATCACAGAAAAAAATTCAATAATGGACTATTTTTGTAAAAGAGTAATATAATTAATGCCTTTCAGAATATTATCAGTCCCTTTTCTGATATCCGCAGCTAAGTTACCATATTAAAGAAAGAATAAAGGAAGGAAGGAAAAAAAGAAAATAAATTGGGACGTGTTTGTCAGAGTTTGCCCCCTAGGAGTTGCACAAGCTGTTTTGGAGATGGGCTGAATGTTCCAATGTTGCAATTTATGGGGCACTTTAATAGTGTATCAATATAGCAAAATGAACTTTCCCTAACATCGTTATCTCATTTGTACTGAAAGTTACTTTGGTTCATTTTCTAACTTGACTGAGAAGAAGGACACTTGTCCCTTACTTCTGGAAAAGGACTTTTCTCACAGCCTGCATACACGCCAGCTTTGTAGCAAGCGAGGTGGGCGCTCCACCCATGTCTTCCCTGAACTCCTTGTCCTCGTGCACACGGACTGCGCAGCTTGCATTTCCGTGCACCTGGGACTCTTTGTTGAGGGCTTTCTTTGGCTGCCTGAGCTGCAGTCGGGCAGGCTGGACCAGCAGGGTATACCATGCCCCTGGCAGTAACCCTCAACCAAGCGCTGACAGGGTTGGTGGGTAAGGACGCAGCCCCTCGCCCCTGTGGGGATGCAGCTGAGGCGTGATCTGATGTCTGTGCTCCCAGAGCTCCCTGGGTTGGGGGAGCCCCACTGCCCAGGTGAGAGCCTGGCCACGACACACCATTTCTAGCCTTCCTTCCTTCCCCTCTCTCACTTCCCAGATTTTTAGTGATGCTTCCAGAGACCGCCTTTTAAATAAACCATTTGCTGTCACACAATACATCTTTGTCTCCTAGTCTGCCTCTGGGGAAATCCAAGCTGAGACAAGTTCTGTGCATTGCTTTGCCTATTTTTCATAACCCTGGAACATTTTTTTCCCAAACAGCAGTGCTAATGTGCAAGCAGAAGTGTAACGTTTTCCATCAATGAATTTTCTGTAGCAATGGCGTCTGGCTCGCGTAAATAGATAATTTCAGGGCAAGTGCAGGAGGTCAGGCAGGAATCAACGCCGATGACTCCCCGTCAAGGCTGCTCTCTTTGTTTTCCATTTATTTTTAATTGACAAATAAAAATTGTATATATTTACTGAGTACCACATGTTGTTTCGAAATACGTGCAAACTGTGGAATGACTAACTTGAACTAATTAACTTACGCATTGCCTCCCATAGTTAGGTCGATTCCATGCCTTGGCTGTTGTGAATAATGCTGCGTGAACATGGCGGTGCAGATACCTGTTAAGGGTACTGATTTCATTACTTTTGGATGTATCCCGGGATTACCAGATCATATAATAGTTCTGTTTTTGATTTTTTGAGGACCCTCCATACTGTTATATTAATTTACATTTCTACCAGCAGTGTGCCAGGGTTCCCTTTTGTCCACATCCTCACTGACACTTATTATCTTTCATCTTTTGGGTAACAGACATTCTAACAAGCATAAGGTGATATTTCATTGTGGTTTTAATTTGCATTTCTCTAATGATTAGTGATAGGTCTGCTCTCCTATGAGCTGCGGCCACTTACATTTAGAAATGCAAATTTCCCATTCGGACCTGAAATGATTCTCATGTTATTAGCAAATTCAAGTCATGATGAGAGGTAGGAGCCTGACGAAGAGAAAGTCTGCGTTGCCTTTTCCAAAGCTCGTGTTAGCAATGAGGGAGGGGACAGGACTTGAAAGTAACACAAACGCTATGGTGTCCCATGTTGGCTATTTTGTAACTTTCTGGTGTTTTACTTATAACAATCAAGCTCTTCACTGCCTGTGTTTCTGTCCCCACCCATTTGTGTCTCTCCAATCTGTAACCTTCTTGCATCCTACTCACCACCTCTGTGCCATGTTGCATAAGAGCACTGATTGTAAATAAACTGCGATTAAAAGAAGAGAAACAAATCTGCATCTGCGCCACTTTTGAAATAATACTTGTAAAGTTATGAGAAAGGAACTGTATAGTATTTTTATTTTAAAGGTCTCAAAACAACAAGTGGCATTTTGGAGAGCGATGCTGTCCATCCCAGAGTTGTGGAGGGATGGCCTGGGTGCCTGTATAACCAGCGGTCCCCAGCCTTTTTGGAACCAGGGACTGGTTTTATGGAAGACAATTTTTCCATAGACCAGGGGCAGGGTTGGGGGTTGGTTTCAGGATGATTCAACCACATTACATTTATTGTGCACTTTATTCCTATTGTTATTATAATATATTGTAATATATAATGAAATAATTATACAACTCACCATAATGCAAAACCTAATGCCACCACTGATCTGACAGGAGGCAGAGCTCAGGCTGTGATGTGAGTGATGGGGAGAGGCTGTAAATACAGATGAAGCTTTGCTTGCCGCTCACCTCCTGCTGTGTGGTTCCTAACAGACCACCAACGGTACCAGTCCATGGCCTGGGCACTGGGGACTGCAGTGTATAACTGTTCACCTCAAAGAGACTTGTTGAAAATCATTGTGGGAGGAAGAGGGAAAACACACTTCATCAAACCAAAGGATTTTGTGGAGAGTAATGGTCACCTTGAATAGAATAGTCTGCATAATAATTGCACTTTCTCATGAGACTGTTAAGCATGGGATAAGGAGAAATGTTGAATGTGAGCACGGTTGTATGAAGACTTGTCTTGAGAGATGCAGCTGTCAAACCAAATGTTTGCAAAGGAAGCCTGAGGGTGGCATTAGTGTCGCCAGACCCCAGCAGAGCTCTTTAGAGCATCAGACCCTTTCTTCAAAATCTGTCTTCACTCTAGAAAAGCACCAGCTCTTCAGCTCAATAGGATCCATCCCACTAAAGAGTCCCATAATGGCCTGAGCCTCTGCTGAGAAAGTTTGCAGCTACCATCAGTGTGTGTGGATCACAATATGTACTTTCTCTACTTTCACAGTGAGGAGGGCCTGGATGCGAGCACTTTCCAGTGCTTTCCAGATGTCATGCCAGCCTCCTGCAAGCACGGGTGCATCCGGTGGCTGCTGTCATTGAGCAGGCTGGCCCTCAAGATGGGGTAGGCAAGTGTTGGCTAGGAGCTCAGCTTGGATTAATTACACCATCTGAGGGAAGGTCAAGGGGACTTACCTGCCGCTGAGAAGGAGACCAGAGACACACTGGGAATCTGAGGATGTGAATCCATTCATTTATTAGTTTATGCATTCATCCATTCATCCATCCAGACCTACTGTGCACCAGGCACTATGCTGACCATGGATGTTCTAGGGAAAGGCTAGTTGACCACTCCTGGATACCTTCGCATAGTTTTCCTGTGTGTTGAGGTTTCACAACTGCCTTCTATTAGGCAGATGAGAACATTGAGGCTCCAAGGCATCCCTGTAGGCTGGCTTGCTACGAAGTACGAAATACTGTCAGCATTTGGAGTATTCTGACAAGTAAAGCATTTTTGACTTTTTGCTAATTTTGTTATTTTCAACTTGGAGGAAGGTCATCCTTCAAGAAGAATGGTAAACTTTTATATGATACAGACTTCCCACAATTATGTTATTGTGACAGCAATTCAGCATATAGGCCATAATATTTGCTTTAAACTCAGGAATCGGGTTCAGGTTCCTAAGATTACTTGCCGGACCAAGGTCTTTAAATTTTGTGATGCTTTTTTTCTTCCTCAGGTAAAGATGTGAGCTGTTTCTCTAGGCAGAGGCTCACAGATTGGAACCAGGAAAGGCTGTAGTCTTAACAGAGCAAATGCTTTGCATGGTGCAGAAGCCGCCACGTGGAAAGAGTTTGTGTCTGGAAAGGAGTAGCACTGAGTTCACGTCATTTCTTTGTAGCTGACAGTCTTGAAAAGAAAAGCTTCCTCCCGGGCTTCTCCACCTTCCCACTGTCACGGTGGACACAGACGATGACATGTGTATCAGCATTTGCAAGAGAAAGAGGAAGCTGCTCCAGCAGAGGCTCTGGCAGAGGCCAGCAACTGGGGCTTCTTCACCCCCTGTGCCCCGGCAGCCTCCTGATGGCCCTGGTGATTGGGATGTGGACCCACTTGAAACCCATGCGAGCTACAGTGAGTACTAGCTGGGAAGTTCTGATCATGTCCTGCTTCAAGATCCCCACATGAAAAGCAAAGCAATATGATGCCTTTGCTTATTGAGTCATTCACGTTCCACTTATTTAGCTAATTCCACCAACATTCATTAAGCATCTAGCAGGTGTTGGGTTTCATACAAGGTGCTGAGGTCGCAAAGACAGACAGTACCCAGACCCTGTTTCAGGAGGTTGCAATTAAATGGGAGAGACCCACACAGAACGGCAAATGTGTGCGACACAACTGGGAACACAGAAGAGAGTGAGCAATGAAGGAAATGCTACTTAGAGGGGTCACATCTTGAGGCATGGGCACATTTTCTGATTCCCAGAGGAAAGGCTGGTCTGGGTTTAAAGGAGTGGATACACGCTGGATAACTCTGGGATTGAGAGGACATTGAAAAAAAGTTATTGATCTGTGGGGTACAGGTACAGATTTGTTACGTGGATACATAGCACAGTGGTGAAGTCTGGGTTTTTGTGTAACCCTCACCCGGTCAGTGCGGGTCATGCACTTCGGTTACTTCAGTCTCTGTGCCATGAATGCTCATTTATCTCACACTCGCAGGTGAGAACATGTGGCGTCTGACTTTCTGTTTGTGAGTTACTTCACTTAAGATAATGGTCTCCAGTTCCATCCATGGTGCTGCAAAAGACATGATTTTATTTTATTCTTTGTGGCTGAATAGTATTCCCTGGTGTGGAATTTTCTTATCCAATCATCAATTGATGGGCACTTAGGTTGGTAGAGAAGACATAGGACATTTTTACCCATTGCTGTAGTGACTTGAGTTCAGGTAGTCACCTGACAAATGCTCTGTGAGTATTTGGTGCCAGGCTGTATGTTAGGCATTGAGAAGACATAGTTCCTGCCATCCAGGGGCCTGTGGGTTCATAGCAGAGGCGGACAATAAACTACTATGGTGCAGCATGTAGCTAAATGCCATCAGTGTTGGTCAGGGAGGGGGCATCAGGGGAGGAGTCACTAGATCTGAATGGGCCACACTTAACTGGTGTGTGACAATTGGACATCTGTCTGGCCTTTGTTTGTTCCAACCCTGGATACGTGGTTGATAATAGCAAGCTGAATTATAGGTAGGTCTGTCCTTTCAAACTTGTCAACGTAAAGACTATTGCAACCTTTACCAAGAAGTCACTGTTGATGAGCACGTACTTGTGTGGTGGGCCTTGTGGTGTGTGCCTATTCCTCAATGGAGACTGGACTCTGGAATCGTGTGCCTGCCCTGCCCCTGGGTCGGTGTCTCTGCATTCTATCAGCTAAGGGACAGGACAGTTTCTTAGCACCTGGTGCACGATATCTATAAATAGGCTAGTCATCTATACTTGGTCTTCACTTATTTTTTCACCATTTTAATTAGTCAACCGTATTTATCAACTCGTACCATATGCCAGACACTGGCATATTAAATACTAAAGACACAGCAGTGACAAAATTAGGTAGCTCCTGCCTTCATGGAGTTGGCAACCCAGTGAGGAAAGCAAAAGGGGTGAATTCAACATGTAATTAGAACACGGCACATTGAGTGCCTGAAAAATGCACTTAAAGATTACGGAAAAGTGTTCCTCCTTCCTAAATGCAGTAACATATTTTACCATACTTATGAATTTTTAGCAAGTTCGAACAATGAATAAATGATATGATGTCACAACTAAAGAACTGTGCCTTTAAAAGCTGGCTTCTGTGAAGTATCCCAAACATACATTATGGTGGGGTTTGGTTTCAATAAATAATACTCAAAATAAATTTGCCGAAAACCCAGTTACATCTTCTCTTCTGCCATCATACCGTATAGCAGCCGTAAAGACTGGCAGGATTTGGAGTCAGATGCACAGCTGTGCCATGCATGCCGCACCGCTGGCGCCACCCGGGAGAAGGGAGCGCAGAAATTGGCATCAGCCTCTTGCAGCCTCAGAACCAGAAACCCAGACCTGGGGATGCAGTGTGGTGCAGGGAAGGAGGCCGCAAGGATTCCTGACGAGAAGCCGGGAACAGAACTGTGCAAGAAGGGGCTGGTGTGTGCCTGGTCTCCCAGGTTAATTCTCCAGAACCCCTTTCCTGAGCGCTATCGTACGGTGCTCTGTACCTGTCAGGTCTTTGCTTGCAGCATCTGGAAGATGACGCTGGGTTCTGGTGGTGATTGTTTATTTACCATGTTTTTGTACCCCAGCAAGAAATCACAAGGAGTGGAAAGACGGTGTTTATGCTAAGCATTCCAGTTTGCTGTTATCAAAAATATGGTCTACCCAATAAGTCAAGAAAATACATTATTTAAAAAAAAAAACCAAAAACGAGGGATGCAAGATGCTAATTTCTGTATCTGAAAAGTCACCTATCTAGTCTTTATCATTTCAGAACTTTTGCCCTGACTATGGGAACAGAGAACGACTGTGACACCCCAGGTTAGATCCCCAGAAGGATATTTTAATCAATGTTACGCTGTCTGTGAAAGATTTAATAAACATTTATTCTCTTCCCTCCTCACTCTCCGCTTTCTTCCATTTCTAGGCAGTCTCCATTTTTCAGTGAGGGCGGCTGCATTTCAAAGTGTGTGTCAGACAGCCTAGCCTTCAGTCCACATGCTCTTCTGCGTTAGTGCTAAAACCTTGCTTGTGTTTCTCTGCAATGTCTAAATAGAAACCGTTCGTTCAAATCTTATTCAACTTCCTAGAAATAAAATATGAAAGTGGTAAGAGCTCCAGTGCTCTCTGCTATCCAATGCAAATGTATGCAAATTTCTTCATATTAGAATCATTGTCTGGTTGTCATCCTCGCACGGGGCACATCAAAGCCATATGACCTGATTTTTGCACCTGCTGTTTAATTAAATTTACAAGGCAGACACACTCCCCACTCCCGGTGATATACAAATCCGTTTTTACAACCACAGCTTCTAATTTACAAGGTAGTTGACTGCCGAGTTTCACCATCAATAGCTGCCCAACTGCTCTTTGTTATACTGAAGATTAAAAAAAAGAAAAAATGGCAATCATTCCGGCAGATGGACTAACAGAAAATACTAAATATAATTTCTCTCTCATCCAACTCCCGATTTTTTAAAACTTTACTGAGGTATAGTTGATATGCAACAAATTACACATATTCCATGTGTACATTTTGATGATTTGGGAAATATGTATACCTCCATGATATTTTTGTTGTAAAGTTGCAAAGGAAAGTATGAATCAGGGTATTTAACACCAGTGGAAATAGCATTTTTGCTTCTGTTGATTTTCGCCTAATTTTCATGAAAGGCACAAGAGTCTGAGATTTTCTGCAGTGTGATGCTTCCAGGTAGTCAGTACATGGGGGTAAGGAGTTTGCCCAATATGGCAAGGCCAGGATGGCTTGAGGAAGGATCGAAGTTCTAAGGCTATCCTAGGCTGCAGGTGTCCTCTGAAAGATATTTATTGCATGGCAATAATGCACTGTGAAGTTCTGCCTTGGCTTCTATCCACAAGGAATTTTTAGTCTTTAGATTGCATGCATCTTTACAAAATGGTGAAAGAAAATAGTAGAGCCTGATCCTCACTGTTTCATGTTAGGTTATTATTTTTTCTTGGGCCGACCTGCTGTTCTTCTGCTTCTTACGAGCTGGTGCACAGATGCAGTTTAATCTCCTGAGATATGGCTCAGAAGGAAAGCCAACAGAAATATTTTAAGAGAAGGCTAGAGGGGATGAAAAAATACTTCTTTGTCTTTCTCTACTAATTCACTCAGTCTGAGGACTTAAGGGAAAGAGTAACACCAGTTATTGTAGAAAAATAATTTAATAAAGGTAATATTTTGTTCATTGTCACCCATACATTCTGAAATCCTGAAGACCCTCAAAAAACCAATTTTTATGAAATACTTAAAACATGTTATCTTCTGGTAAAGAAAAGTGAACTTCTGAGGGCCCACCAATAGGTGGCGCCACGCATTCACCAAACCAAATAACACTCCAGACAACGTTTGGAACAAGTCACATAAATTAAAGCCTGGAGCTGCAACTAACTGTGAGACATATGGGTTGAGTCCCAGGCCTGCCCAAGAATAACTTTGAAGAAAATTTTGTTTTCTGGCAATACAGATGCTAACACACCACAGAAACTTTAAAAAGAATAAATATGTAGATGGTTCATAGCTTTCAGAATAATTTAACCTTCCCCCCCAAAGTTAAGATAGTATCACAAGAATAAAACAATGTGAGTACTGTTTTTCTGCCTTTGGGGGGGGAACACAATTTGGTGCCTGTGATGCTCTCAAGAACTGTTTATCAATTAATTTTTATTTAATGACATTTTATTATATCAACCCCAAATGTAGAGGAAAAGAGTGTCTTCATCTTGAAATGAGCTAATTCTTAATGAATAAATAATATTTAAACAAAGAGTTCCACGTAGGGAGGTGTCATTGCCTACACTTGGAATTTTTTGCTCCTTTGTTCCGTGGTGTAGCCTGCGAGCCGCCGCAGCAGCGCGCTGGAGAACCAAACCGACTCCTTACACAGTTCTTTATTCTGTCGTGGAAGGGCTGAGTCATCACGCTGGAATAGGTGGTGAACAGCTTCTGAAAAACAGCATTTACAAAGATATTACTTTCGGCTAAAAGTTGAAACAATATCTTTAAGATAATTGGTACCTAAAATAGAAGTAAACTTTCAACCTTGAAACTGAAATTTCATTTTAAAAATGACATTTACACAAGTCCTAGAGTCAAAGTGGGCTTGCTGGATGTGGCACTGGTTGAAGTTACTCTTGGCAAATGGAGCTGATCAGCCACAGAGTAGACGCTTAGAGAAACGCAAACAAAACCCATGGAGTGTTCATTGAAGACTCATGACTAATATAAACGTCAGGTCCCCTTGACTGATACAACACTTCTGCAACGGGAAGGGCACTAGAAAGAACTTTGGATAAAATAAGCTCTTAAAGGTATTTTTTTGTTGTTACCTTAGAAATGTAGAAAAGGGCAGGAAAATTGGTTTTTATTTATCCTTAAAGCCAATAGTATTGGTGCATTTTTGCTGCCCTGAAGTCTAGACAGACTGGATAAGACCATCTCTAATATGTTTCAATATATAAACAAATAGTGTTCCTGCAAAGAAAACACATGTAAAAGTGATTTATAAGATGGAATTAAACTATTGTAGTTGTTTTATTCCAATATCTTCTTAAATTCAAAAGGAAAAATGGAAACCAAAATTCAGGCTTACTCTGTGCTAGGATTGATTTATTCATTAATTCATGACAAATACATATATATATATATATATACACACACACACACACACATATATATTTCATATGTATATAATTGAGGAAAGGTTAAAAAATATCTAAACCTGAATCTCAAAGCAGGGATTACTGATATAAATCACTTGTAATTACTAGATTCTGATCTCCTTAATAACACAAACATTTTGTATTTCTTGTGCCTAGTGCAGAGCCTAAAACATACAAAGTGATCATGAAAATGTTCATCATTGCTGCTGTTATTTTATTTTTATTTAACATGCTTTGATTGGTCAAACAAATGATGTGACTTCTGGTGTCGATCACTGGTGTGTGTTAGAAAAGACGCTTGCGGGGAAAACATGGTCCCTCTTTTCTGGAGCTAATGCCTGAATTATAGAGACGGCCTCATACATGCGTAATGGTGATAAAGTACATTGTCCTTAGCTTTTCTGATTATCCATTTTTTCTTTCATTTACAAAAAGGGGCTGTAAAAGCTTCTTCACAAAGTTGAGAGGAGTAAATAAGCAGCCTTCTGAGGACGAGGTTCTCAGCGCACCCCACCAAGCTTCCTGGGCACGTTCCGCCGCGGGCACCATCCTGGCTGCTCTGTGGAATTATCTCAGCTCTTCACTTCATCATCCAAACTGCCTGAGGGGCTCTGCCAATATCAGCTCCATTTTACCCATGAGGACGTGAAGATCCCCTCCTCTGTGTCCTTCTCTTTCATCGACTGTTTACGTTCTAGCTGCCCACAGCTCTTAGGATCCCAATCTCCTTCCCATGGCAGACCAGGCCCTCCACATGTGGCCGACCCCATCTCGTCATCCTCCCCTGCGGTCTGTGTCCTGGCCACAGGAACGTCTCCCAGTTCTGATGGACCAGGCTCTCTCAACCTTTCAGAACCTATTTTTCCTTCCAGCAAGATCTCCCAGGGGATACAAGCCACCCCTAGTTCATCCCTTTCCATCTTGGTTTAGTACAAGTAAGCAATCCCTTTGTGGCTAGCAGTTCTGTGGTGCCATCAGAATAGAAGGGTCAGTCCTTGGTGGCACTTGCTAGAGAGAGGCGCAGTGCTGATTCATGGGATGGGGCTGCTCCCCGGGACAGAGCAAAGAGGACAATGCCACATGTTTGCAGTCCCTTAGCAAGGAAGGCCGTGGGGCAGGGAGAAATCCAGTGATGAGCCAGGCTCGTGGGAGGCATGAGCGCAGGCTGGAATGTGGCCAGGACAGGCGATGCACTACACACCAGGAGCGTGTTGCTGCCCACACTGAGCTATACAGGAGGACGAACCATCGAAGGATGCTCCTAATGGGCTGTGTAGGAAAGTCATGAGAGTCTGTCTTGGGATCATATAACCTGAGTTCGAATCCCAAGCCCTCCTTACTAGTCTTAAAAAAAGGAACCTTAAAAGACTTTAAAATGTAACCTTAAAAAAATGTGAGTATAAGCCACACCTCCCAGGAGAATATGACATGTTTTAAATGCTTAGCTCAGTGAGCGACAGAGCATCGGTGTGCTACACACACTGGCTACTTCTGCAGTATTTCTCTGAGTAGTTTGCGCTGGGAGCCATAATGCCGGACCAGCGGGCCGTGTTCCAAGCGTTGTCACAGCGCACCGGGCCCTGCGCTGCTGAGGCCTGTTCCTCATTGACTTTCCATGGTTGGTGCCCCACTGGACACCGCAGAGCAATTGAGAACATCCTGAATTTTGACTTCAACGTTCTACTTGATGTAGGAGTCCTTCCCACGGGGCCAGCGTGGACGCTGACCCGGCCTCAGCACCCCTGCCCGACAGTCCCGGACTTGCCGCCTCCAAGTGCTGTTAATCTAATCCAGTAAAACGCCACTTTGGGAGAGTCTGTTCTTTATTTTATGAAGAAATCTTCCTTAGTATGTCTCCAAATCAGTCCTAGTACTGACTTCCAAGGAAAACCAGAATTCCCCTCTACCACATGACAGCCTTTCAGTATCTCAGAAATCTTTCGTTACAGATATTGTGGTGCATTTAGTGTATTTTATTGACATATTTTGAATCTACAGAATCTCTTTTCCCCTCTTCTCCCCTCCCAATTATCACAGATGTGTTTGGAAACAGAAAACTGGCCCCAGTGTTAAGTATGAAAAACAAACAAACAAACAAAACCCAGCAGACATCTGTTGGCTGCGCTCTCAGCCTGGCCCCTGCTTGATTTCGGCTGGTGCCCTTGGTCCTACACTTGTCAGGTAGTGGGGGAGGCTCCGGGCTTCCTCCCTCCCTGCCACCTACTAGCTCAAAAGTGCCTCTAGGGGCAGAGAGACACCAGTGAGACCCACAGGCCTTAGTGGAGACGGTTCTTGAGCTCTCAGAAGCCCACTGTCCTGTGTGCATCATTAAGACACTCTGCTGGCTGTCTCTAAAGAATCTTCTTTTGGAAAGGTACAAACATGTTGGCCCATGAGAGCAAACCATAAATCTCCCTGGTTTCACTGAACAGAAGCAGCGCTCTTGCCAGTCTGATGTTTCCTTTCCACCTGGCCATCTGGGTTCAGACAGGACTCGGGCTAACGAGCTGTATAAAGCCCAGGGAAGCAGCCTTCCACCGAAATCTTCCAAGGCTGCTAAATTCTTCGTGCTGATATTTTCCAGTACACTATGGTGGCAGCTACCCCTCCTCCTAATTTCTCCCTAAATTTAGCCCCAAAGCCTTGCTGTATAAACTTCTTATGCAGATGGTGAGAGGTAAGTCCGCTGAGAGTTGTGTGTGAGAAAGTGACTTCTCTTCTTACCAAGAGTACAGGCTTTGGGAGAAAGATGATCTTGGGCTGAGTTTAGATGCTGAGACACAGGTGCTGAGCAAGAGACTGCTCTGAGCTTCCAGTGAGCTATACAGTAGTTCCAGCCTCAAGGACTGGCCAATCTTTACTGGTTTAATTAACCCAGGATCGTCCATTGATGGGGCAGCTTCTATGGTGCTGAAGAAAGTGCAAGAATGTGATGGTGGCCAACTTATACTCAGTGTTGAGAGCTCTTTATTCCAGATGAAATTCTACACTGAGACAGTCTCAAATGTGACAGGTGCTGGGGTGGGAGGGTGTGCAGGACCCTGAATCCTGGGTGGCCGGAGGTTGATCCAATCTGCTGCTGAGAGCAGACTCTCACCTGGTCTACTGGAGATACAGCTCCAAAGGGTTTTTTGTGGACTTGGATGGAAGAAGGAAGGTATGGCATATATTGGTTCATTCAGCCTCCCACACAACTTTCTGAAGCAAACACCTATTATATGCCAAATTCATGCTAGTTCTATGGGGTTTACAAAGAACTATAAATAAGCTTAAATTCGAATAGCATAGCTGTAATATGCACATCAAATCATTAAAACAGTGCAAAGCAAGGCAGGATGTTTTAACTATAAAACAACCAGCGCAGAGCCATGGCTCAGAGCTTGGACGAGGGAGAGTGGTGTCCGCTCCAGCGATCGGAGGAGTCACGGGGGTGAGCCCTGCCTATAAGTCCTAAGGGAGGGATTTGAAGAGATGCAAGAAGGGCTGAGGTAGGGTTTTCTGCTCTGCTTCCCTGGATCCCGCGGAGGTGAAGGAGGTGAGCCATGGCCTTAGCTGTTCTCTCTGGAGCCGCCTTATTTTCAGTCGCAAGTGTTTGAAGATTAAGCTAATGAGCTTTCCTGCTGGTGGTGGTGGGGAGCCAGTGCCTCCTCCCTGGCACCCAGCCCCAGTTATTTTTCTTTTAAATAAAGAAACAGGCTGTCTAACATCAGGTGGAGACCTAGGTGCCTCGCACAGCCTCAGGTTGGAGAACATCTTTGCCTCGGGTGACAGATGGCTCCATCACACTCCATCTCCCAGACCTCTGGCCCCAGCCACACTGCACATATGACACTCGAGTTGGTGACACTCTGTCATCCATCCCCATTAATGTATGATAGAACTCAATCAGTCCAGCTGCCATTCCGGCATCAGAGCAGAGTTGCAGGAAGCAAAGAAAACTGCGGGACTCCTGAACAGCCTGCTTTCTCTCCCTTCCAGGCAATACTTCAGGAAGGACTTCTCCCTAGCACAGCAATATTTTGAGTTCACAGTTGATCGTGATGTTTTCCGTTGACCATGCCGTTTGTCAAATCCCTGCTCCTCGTTGGAACTCTGGCAGGCACACCGCATATTGACTTACAAGTCTCAGCAAAGCACAATTTTGTTTTTGTTTCATGCTACTAAATTTGAAGGAGGTGTGTTTGTGGGTGAGTGTAGGTTTTGAAGGAAAACATTTCCTATTTTTGTATGGTTCTGTATGTCAGGTTTTTATTCACCATTCTGTTGTTTATTGTGCTCTTTTCATATTTTTTTTTTTTTGCTTTGTTTTTCTCCTTATAGAGTTGCAATTGAGACTGACGTCAATTTTAAGACTTTAGAATTATGTCTTTATTGTAGAATAAAGAATCACAAAGAATCACAGAGTTATTGGTGCAAGAAGCTGTTCCTGTGGCAGAACACCATGGAATGACTATCTAACCCCTGTCCTTCCTGGTTTCTTAGTAACAGAACTCCTAGTTTTACTGTCTGCCTGTTAACACACTGTGTCTCCAGCTTTTCTTCCAGCTGGGTATGGCCATGCTACTACGGTCTGACTGAGGAGACAGAGATGCATGCTATGCATGGTGGAGGGGCCGGCCCTTCTCTCTTCGCTCCATCCTGCCCCCCATATGTGCGTGTGCTGTTTGGGCCAGGAGGATGAGGATGGCAGTCTGTGGATGGCAGAGCAGTGGTCTGGGGGCACCTGGTTCTTGCATACATTGAGGAACCACCTGTCAACCCTGGACTCTTCTTTTCCATGAGAAAATTAAATCTTGTGGTTTAAGAAACCTACGAAAATAATTTCTTACGTTTTCTTTTACATGCAACCAACTTAACCCTAGCTGATATATCACTAGTATTTCAAAGTTACCTTTATTTTCTGAGAATTTTTTATATATCCCCCACTCAGAAGTGCCTGTTCATTAAACGAAAGCGATCAGTGGTTCTCCTCACTTTTCTTAGGGTGATCATGGCCCCACAGTGAGAGTAGCTCCTCTGAAGTACTGGTTTCCTTTTTCCCTCTTGCCCCTCCTTCCCTCCCTCCTTTCCCTCCGTCTTTCCTCCATCCACCATTTATCAAGTGCTTCCCGTGTGCCAGACACTGCACTGGAAGCTGATCCTTGCACCTATGGCACTTTAATTGGGCGGGGAGGAAAGACAAACACATTTACAAATTTGGCATGAGTTAGAAAGAGTCAAATGAGATCTGATGATCAGAGAAGGTCTCACGGAGGACGGCACAATGAAATTGAGACCTGAAGGCTACATAAGAATTAGCTAGATGAAGAAAGGGTGGAGACATTGCAGATGGAAGGATCAACACGTGCAAAGGCCCTGAAGTAGAGAGAGACGGAGGGAAAGCCACAGAGAAGCTGAAACAGAGCTGGTATGACTAAGCAATGAAATGAAAGGGAGAGAGAGTGAGAGAGAGAGAGAGAGTGTGTGTGTGTGTGTGTGTGTGTGTGTGTGTGTGTGTGTGTCAGGCTGCGGGGAGAGATGAGGTGGGAAGAGATTGGAGATTGGAGAGGTTGACCAGAGGTAAGTGGATTTTTCAGGCACTCACCGAATGCAGAAGTTGAGCATGTAGCCATCTTACGGGTTTGGGCTTCATCTTGAAAACCGTAGAAAACATTCAAAGAGTTATAAACCTGGCAGTGACACGGTTACGTGTGCATTTTAAAATTCTCCCTTTTGCCAGAGTCTGAGGAGTAAATGCAGGAAGGCCAGCCGGGTAGGTCGGAAGGTCATTGAGAATGTTGCTTTATGGATCCTGGCGGAGCTTCGTTCATGCTAACTCGACACTTCTCTTCCAATTCATTCCGTGTTCATTTGTTTTCACACCTTTTCTTGCGTTCGTTTCACTCTGTCTACAATTTCCATGTTAATCACCCAGCTTTGTGTTCACAGGAACGTGCCCGTAACAAGTTGCTCATTTCCTTTCCTCTAATGCTTCCTGTTCCTGCCAGGTATCAGTTAATATTGTCCTGACTGGTCATCAGTAGCCATTCTTCCAATAGTTCCAGGTTTGATCAACTGAATAGAACGTTTTAACGAGGTGTTATCCTCCTGCCCTCAGTGGGTCTCAGAACCCCGAGGACATATTTGGGAGATGCTTTGGGTTCAGTCGCGGTTGGAGGCTGGGGCAAGAGTGATCAACTGACCCTGACCTTGACCTTGTCCACCTATGTCAAGACCTGTGTTGTCTCTGCTTTACAAAAGTAAGCTTGTGACTAAGATTTTGTTTGAAAATAACCTACTGATATTACAGGTTTAAAACATACTTCTCTGGAGAGCCAAAACTCACAGAATTACAGAACACCAACATGCCCTTTTAGGAACCTGCACTCCCAAGAGCCCATGAGGTTCCACCCACACCCTGCACAAGGATTGCTGCGGCAGCAGCCCGGCACGCCCCGCCCAGCGCAGCCCTCCCCTCAGGCCTGCTCACACTCTGGCTGCCCAAGCATGTACTTCACACCAGGCCCAGACTTCTGTTCCTGGTTTCTAAGGTCCTATAATTTCCTCCTTAGAGAATCAATCAACCTCTAATTTCTCCAACCTTTACCTCCCCTCTAAGAAGACAGAGTTCTTTTTGTCTCTCTTACAGGCCATATTCTTCCATTCCTTTTTTTTTTTTTTCTTCTTTTTTTACTTAATTTCCCTCTGCCTTTCTTTCTACTAGCCAAGTTGTTCCTAAGGTCAAAACCTGGCTCATATTCCACCTTTTCCAGGAAGATGCCCCTAATTATGTCTCCTTTTCCCAAGATCATTAAATACCCATGCACTAGATGCAGCACTATTAATTCTACGTAGTCTTATGTTACAGTCTTGTGTTACCATTTCCTCAGCTACATTATTAACATTATGAAGGTAAGGGCCCAATAAGTGAAGAGTTACACCAGTAGAATATGGAAAGTCAGGCAGTATCTTCACGTGGAAGTCCAAGGCTATTTTAATATGGCTGCTATGGATTTTTTTCCACTTCATTTGCATCAGTATAAAGATGGAATGAAAATACTTTGTCTTACTTCTAGGGGACACTGGAAAATTACTCCTTGTCTTAGAGGAGAGAGCAAGTTCATGGTGACGAATGATTGGCACTCTGGGTTTAATGAACTGTCAAGGTCTATTGTGAAGGAACAAGGGAGGATAGGCAGCTTGGTTGGGGCAGGGCGGGGTGGGTAAGAGGGTGTGTGGTGTAAACCCGAGGGTAGAATTGGGAGTGGCATGGGGAGGTTAGGGGAAAGAGGTGAAAATAATGACCACAGAAGCCCAGGAGCCTTAAGTTGTCCTTGAGGAAGTTACCCTAGAAGAAAGAGGTCCAGCTTTCCTGGAAGGGTTGGTGATTTGGGTCTGGTGTCTGAGTGTGCAAGAGTCTGAGGGAGATGAGGCCCTGCCTCCCAACAGCACAGGATTTACCTGGGCCAGAACCTGCCGTTGCCTGCCCACAGGGCCATGCCAGGGGTGCTCCAGCAGGCCTGGAGAAGACTTTATTGAGACAGGAGCCATATCCACTGACTGCTCAAAGTAACACCTAACTGCCACACACCTTTGCTCAGTTCCCATCCTGTCGCCCTGAGAGTATCCCCCCATACCCACAATCCCGAGTACAACTGTGGGTTGAAGGATGAGATTTGGACACCTAATAGGGTGTTTATTTTTGGAGCTCTTGCAAATGAGCTTTGCATGGCAAAATGGAAGAACAGCAAGATCCCTAATCTGGAACAGCGACATCGCTCTTGCATTTTGTGTGGGCTACTTTAAGGAAGGGTGGTAACACTAAAATGTCAATTCGTGCCTTTTTTTTTAGCCCAGGTACTCTGTAATCAATGATGCTTTCTACCTTGTCTTCAACCAGTCTTGACCAACCCGGTAGAGCATCAGCAGCCTCAGTCTGACCAGGCGGGTCAGGAATCAGTGCTAATGCTGCAAGTCCATTGCTCGGTGTACCTGAGGGACCTTGCATGCCCACTGCCCACTGAGCAGGACCTTCCTCTGCTCAGTCTTCATTCTGGGCTCCATCCTGGTGTGCTCAGCTGGTGCTTCCGTACCTGCATGGGTCCCCAGGTGCCTCCACTGAGCCCTCCGTGCTCTGCCTAGAACTCGTCAGGTTTTTCCCTAGGGGCCTGGGACCTACTTGCTTGCCTCTAACCTGCAGAATGTATGGCCTGCCTACTGTGTGCTAGGTGCTGTGTGTGGTGCTGAAGATGCTTCATGTTCTACCTGCTGCCTGAACTCCCTTGGGTGCGACCCCACTCATGGTAATTTCCCCTGAATACCAACACCTGCTGTAACCATATATCACCCTTTGGGCTCAGTGGATTGGGTTGAATAGACCCCTTTGAGGCCATCCCTACAACTGGCTCCTAATTACAGCCTATGGTCCTGCCTTATCTCTCATCCCTACCAGCCAATATTTCTGATATCCTAGAACTAAGTCCTAACATTCTAGTAATTAGCAGAGAAGAGCCTTATTGGCCTTTCCTTGAGGCATGGTTGGTTTATTTCAGATCAAAAGGGACAGTATGATTCATTTTCAGAGCATGTGGCTCTAAGCCATTAAATGCACCTGTTTTGAAAAATGGTTGTCCTGATTGTAAAATGCAGTAATTACTTTACTGAAGCAATTGTGTGTCTTCTTACAGGAGGATCAGTAGCAGTTGGGGGAAATTTCACTGTGACTGATGGGAACTGGAGCTGAAACAAAGGCAGGGGGCGTGTGTGACAGTAGCTGGGAGGCACTGTGTCACCTGCACCCCAGGCAAGCGGGGGCCATGGGGCCAGGGAAGCATCACTTCACCAGAGCAGGTGAGGTGTCCGGGGAAGAGGGAGCTCCCAGGGAATGGGCAGGTCCAGGGGAAAAAGCCAAATGCTTAACCTGTTCAACAGGATTGTTAGGAAAGTCTCTCAATGTCATTGCAAAGCAGGCCTGTCCATGAGACCAGCCAACCCCTCCTCTCTGCCTGTGTGCCCTGCACGGTGCAAGAAAGAGTGGGGATGCCCATGCACACACGGCCTCTGCCCCAGAGTCTTACGATACAGAGCCACTCTGCAGAAACGTGAAAGGAGTGCTGTGGTTGAGAGACACAAACGCGGTTGATCTAATACTTGAAAACTGGAACTGCCACCTTTCTCATCAATTACACAATGACAACTGCAGAAGGTCTTGATGGCCCAGGGCTTCCTTGTCTCAGAACCTTGACTCCTCACTTGGACTCTGGACTCAAAATATCAACCAACCCAAAGACTGCCCCTCCTTCTAATATTTCAGATCAAAGAACTAATCTTAAGGATTTTTGAGCCCAATGCATCAGTAGTCAAAACTGCACTCATTTCCCCTAAAGAAAAAATCGTTTATAAATTGTCTATGCACTTTCTCCCCCACCATAGTAAGCCAATGAAACTCAGTTGTATCATAAAACGTTTCTTTACTTGAGGAGGGAGTTTTTCATAATTTGGAGGAACCAACAAAATCCGGCTGTGACTTCCCCTGACCGTGGCAGGGACCAGGCCTCGCAGTCAGACCCGTTCTGTTAGTGTCCTCCAAGGCCTCATGTGTCTCTTCCGTGAGGCTCTTGTCCCCGAGGGGAGTCTGCTGCTGGGCCTCGGCTTTGATGGAGGCCTCTGAGCACCATAAGTTATCTCCTAGGAACACTAGATCTCACCTGTGGGAGTCTTTGCTCTGATTGGAATTATTTTCTTAAAAATTCTTGGTGAAATTTTGTTCTTCTGACCTGACTTTGTCTTCATGATATATTATCAAGAACATTGTCTAAAACAGGCACAGCTTATAAGAAGAATTCCAATAAATCCACTAAACAAACTGACCCCAAGGACTGAAAAGTTTAAGGTCTTGTCATGCCGCTGTTCCTCATCAGGTACACTTTGCCTTGGGGTCATCTCAACACCTCACGGTATCTATTCTTCCTTAATTCTGTCTTTGCATCCCTGAGAGTTGACTTAAAAGACGAAATCTCCAAAACGGCCTGCCATAGGAAAGGCAGATTTTCAGTTCTGTGGACAGAAATGGCCGCTTCTTGTCTGCTGGCATGCACACAAGGTTTGAAATGACACACTGGACCAGCTGTTAGCAACATTTGCTTGATGGTCTCTTCCTGGACCACACCTTAGCCAGGCTGGCTGCATCTTTATAACCCAAATGCTTGCACGTGTCATAAAATGGCATAATTTCATCAATTATAATTTAACCAAGGATATTGGGAAACTTTTAATATGAGCAAATTGTCCATCTTATAAGTGCTTCAGAGCTAAAAAGTAGGATGATTCCTAATATTTAATAATCTTTCTTTATCAATTGGTATGAAAAATAGTCTAATAGAAATTCACACTAAAAGAATATTTTCATTAAAGGGTGCTCTGAGGGAGGACTTAGCTCCCAACTTCCTTTAAACTCGCAGGAATTGTCATTCACTATTGAGGGCAGAAGTCGCTGTTTTCTCACAGATACACCAGTGCTGAACTTTTAACTGTAGGTTCTTCCACCGAGTCCATCCCTCTTCCTCAGTCAGTGAATGTCCGACAGTCGGCAGCTCTGAGTCTCAGACATTCCCTGCTTCCTGGTCAATAGCGGCTGCCTGGGCTTCTCCATGGAGAAAATGCTTTGTCCTTTTGTGATACCTGCCATCGAACTTAATCGCGAGAGCTTTGTCAGTAGACAGAATTGTGAGATTAAATGCTTCTTGTAAGAATTCTTCCTTGAAATCCCTGGATTTCCTTCCATTTTTATTTAGACAACAGCTAATGTTGACACAACCTTACTGATGTTTTTGTGCTTAAATTAGACCCCAGCTTGAAGCTCTCTTTAAGACATCAGACTCCCCGTGAGCCACAATTCTACAGAAGTTGAGGGATCACTGGGGCTAAGTCCATAAGTATTTAGACTGGCATCCAAATCTTTACCCATATTGCAAAATACCTTTTGAAACTATGTGTAAAAAAAGTAATAAAGCCCATAGTAGAAAAAGCAATATAAAGAGATGCCTTATTAGACCTTGCACAGCCCTTGTAACACTCTTATCCTGCTTATAAAGAAACCTAGTGGATGGGATACAGATTCATTTAAGATCTGAGAACTAACAACAGAACAATTATGCCCATTTTTTCAGTAATGCCAAATGCAAATTTCGTTTTGTTCCTTGATCCCACTCAAGGCCACCTATTGGGCAGTTGCAGATCCATGTTCTGCTTTGTACAGTGTCTCCTTAGACACAGATAGTCACTACTTGTCCTTTTCTTAAAAACCTAGTGGTATATATGTGTATAGCTTTTAATCCTTAGGGATTTACCGAGGTTTTGTTTAATTTTCAAAATTTCTTCTTAATCAGGTTTTCAAGGACTTCTAGTGATCCTATAATTCTACCTTAACCCAGTCTGTGGATAACCTTTTGCTAAGCTCTAAAGATAAGATGAGCTTTCAAATGAATTCTAGCTACCACCTGACTCTTTTAACTAAGCAAGGATATAAGGGCTCAAAGGAAAAATAAATTGTAATTTTGTTAGCAAAAGTTTCAATATTTCAAGCACGATTTGTCTCAGAAAAGCGAATTGCTTTCCTGCTATTAAGGGCAAACCTCCAAAGATCCCTTCAGCTGATTCACTAAAGGACATCCCTGCATTTCCAACTCCTGCCGCCATTGTCAACGATGGTTTCCCAACTTCAGTGTCTTGTGATCATAGCTTTGAAACACTAAACCACACTCAAGGAGAGTGTGAGTGTGTCTCTCTCTGTGTGTGTGTCTATGTGACAATTATTTAAATTGAATTTTTGGGGCATCATAGACAGTTTTTTGAGATGTCATGGAGATAAACATTTATACTGTTGAATTCATAATGTGATGCCCTATTACACTGAGGAAATTAATGTCCTATTCAGAGAAGGGGGAACTTCCTAAAGATATGTACTCATTGAGCTGCTCAGAATCAATCTCTGGCAACAACTTTTTTAATGGGGTGGGAGGATTGAACCATAAATGTTTCTCGCATATTCCTAATGACGTATTTGGAGGCTATGTTCACAGAAATCTCTGTTAAACATTTATATCGCAATTTTAAAAGGATGGCAACAGAACGATTTTTTTTTCTCATAATATTGTATCTTTGCTTTTGTTATTTTTTCTTCTTAAAATTAGTTACTTTTTATCTGTAATCTTGTGAAGGAATATTTTTTCTAGTATTAGTGGGTGCTCTAAACATTTTTAACACATGTGCTCGATATTTTCTAATAAACCTTAGAGCCAACAAGTATCTTTTTCCTCTTCTTATACACTGTCAGTATCTTGGCATGTTTCAACTTCCCTCCAAACTCTATTTTCATCCTCTTGCAGGGATCAAGGCTCTTGGTCCCACTAAAAGTTCACTGAAAAATCACTGACATGAGGCAGAATGATGGATAGGAGAAAAGGCTTACAAATTTATTTTAATGTGTATAGCATGGGAGACCTCAAAATGAAGACTCAAAAAGACAGGGGAAATTGTCCATTTTATGCTTAGATGGATAATTTCCAATTTCTACACAGCTGTATAGAAATACGATTGGACAGAAAGGGTATGATGCAATGTAAATAGACTCAGTGGGGAAACCCAGAAAGCCCCGTCTGTCTGGATTCTTCTTGGCCTCTCTGAGCAGCAACCTTCCTTCTGAGTGTGGGGCAGGGCACCCTCTGGAATGAGGTTCTTTGGACCTTTAGTCAAAAGTAGGTCAGATAATTTCTTTATGGCCGGTTTTTACACAGAATAATTTTAGGTTTTTATGGCTGGCTTGTGGGGAAAGGGGTTCTGGTTTTTATGACCCACCTTGGAGAACAGGGGCTCTAGTTTCTGTGGCCAGCCTCAAGGAAGAGCAGGACTGAGAGGCAGGAGGCCAGGACAGGAGGAGGTCAGAGAAAAACTTTTGCTTCTGCGGCTGCCTCTGAGGCTTCATTCTAGAATACTGTCCACAATAACTGCATGAATTGGGCAAATCCCTCTTCTCCTGAGGTTCCAAATCAACTTGGGGTTCCTGGGCCTGTCCGAAAGTGACATTCTTTACTTACAGGTGATGAAATTTGTTATAAACAAGGTACCAGGCCAGTCTTTCCAAAGGGCTTTTTATCAACTCTATAAAGTCAACCTTAATTTCTCAAAGTTATCTGGGCGTATCTAAAAATATGCCTTTCCAGTTAAAGCCTTGATAAATCAACTAGTCTAATTGGAGACACTAGTCTCCAATTATGTCCTGTTACAGAAGAAAACAGATTCTTATTGAACTTGTGCAAATAACCATATTGCCATAACTTAAAAATACAAATAGTTTGCAAATTCTGGAGAATTCAGGTACAAAGAAAGATAAATGCTTTAGATTTTACTCACCAAAGTATACTTTACTAATTTGTTGTAAGCTACAAATAGCTTTTTAAAAAAGAGTTTTCTTGAATCTGGAAAGCAAAACAAAAAGAATCAGCAATGTTTCAAACAAAAAAGTCATAAAAAATTATTTCAGTACTGTAATTAGTTAAGTCCCATGTAATTAATTCTTGTTCTGCATAAGGCTGGGTTAGCAATCCTTGTGAATGCATCAGCTTTTTAATTAGAGCTCTGAAATTTTGTTTTCTTCTCATCCAATGGTCTGATCTTTAAAGTTATTAGAAATCTTCATTCAAGAGTACTTGTCATGTCCTTTCTATGAATTGTCTTGAAGAAGCAAATTTTGGACTGTAGCTGATCATAAACTGCCTTTTGAGAAGAGTCAAAGTAAAACAATATTGTGTGTGGATGACAAAAAGGTCCTAGAATAGCCATGGTTACAGAAGCAACTGACAAGGAAATTTTGTTATTTTTGTGGCATGAAACAATTTAACATAATAATCATAATTATCACTAATAACAGATATCAAGACATCAGAATTTTAGGAAACTCACATAATTTTGGAATATATATTAATAACAGGTTTATAAAAACATAACCCAAAGAAAGTTAAACACAATTTTATATTTGACAGTGTTTGTCATATAATTTTAACATACCAAATAAGTCTAATATGTTTTTCTTAGACTTTGAGGGGCCTTAATATAATTTGCAATTTTAAGGTTTGCAAAGTTTGTCAAATATCAAAAGTTTAACACACTTGATATACAGAAATAGGATCACAGGTCACTGTAAAATAAGTCATTCATTTAGCTAAAGTGATCATTTAAAGATTTTACAAAGCAAAAACCTTTTCTCTTTGATGGAGAGGAGACTCAGTTTCCCAAACGATTATAAGACCTAATAAAGACAGCATGAGCCAAATCGAACCCATCTGTTTCTCTCCCCACCTTTTTTTTGCAGTTTACTCAAAAAGTAAACAAAAAATCTTTTATTAATATTATCTCTATTAATATTACATGAAAATCTTGTTTAAAAGAGAAAAGCACATTTTACCTTTGCATTAATGTATTATTAATGCTATCGTTAATTTTAATGAAACTTTATAAACAAATCCATCTAATTTTAATCAGTTTTGTCCACAAGGTAAAAGTTTTTTATAAACCTTTTATAACTTTTTACAATATTTCTATATTTTAACTTTTATATTATTTAGTTTTATCCATCTTTTTAATTCCTTTCATTTAAAATCGTCCTTAAAAACCTCTGAACTAGGCAAAATTATTTTCCTTTTAACAAAAAAAACACATTCCTATCCATTCTTATAACCTTTCTTATCAAAAAATACATCCTAGTTTTCTTAAACACTTTACATATAGCATTGTTTTTGTTACATCTAACACTTTTAATTTCATAATTAGTTACAGCATTAACTCTTAGTAACCCTTGTTTTCCAGTGAAAAACCTAGGAAGTAAGCAATTTTAATTACGTATGAGATATAGAGTGCAGGACAAAATACAATGTCTAGAAAATTTAATCTACTGATAATTTTTAGTATGGCCAACAGGCACAGCTGGGCCAGAAAGGAGGGGCCTGGGGTCCCTAGGCCTCACCATGGCCTAAAGGTTTAAACATAAAGCTATATGCTCATAGATAAGTTAAACAAATATCAAAAATACTACAGAAGCAACAGTTTTATGATCTTTAAACATCCAGCAGAAATTGCCTAAACCCACCAGGTCAGTAGTCTCAGACAAAAATGTCTAAATTAAATTTTGAAGATGTTTTTATTTGATTTTGTTAATAATTTTTAAACTATTTTTATTTACCAAATATTATTAAAGCCATGTGAACTTGAAAAGCATTTGGGCTAGGTATTTCATTTATGAGTTACTCATATTTTTAAGTCAATTTGGTACCACATGTAGACAATATATAAACATATAGACATATGCATCTATGTAGACATAACATAAAACATATACATGTACACACAAAGACTTCATAGTTATGATTTTGGAACTTTAGCCATAGACAATTACAATTTACTAGTTTAAAAGAATAGTTAAATTTAAACTATGCCTTTGTGAATGGAAAAATTTAAAGATTTATCTGTCTCACTTGGCCTGAAGCCATCACTGAGTTTTATTGAAAACAGGGCAGCAATTTACAACTCAAAGCAGAGAGAGGGAGATAGAGAGAGAGAGAGGATCTAAGCTGTTTTGTTTTTTTTTTTAAGAAGAGGTTTGGGTGTGTCAGTTAGAAGAGGATTAAAAACGGATGCCAAAGTAACACAAAATCCTAGGAATTTATCACAGGATTTTATAAGGAGACATGCAGTTGAGCTTAGAGGAAATTCAGAAATCCCTCTAAAATAACCAGCTAAATCTCAGAATGTCCCACCGTGGCTTTCACAGTGAACCTAGTTCAAAGACATTTCTCTGAGTGCGCCCTTTCTTGTCTAACGTGACACAGAGAGAGAAGATGCCTGTAGTGTAGTCAGTCACCACTAACATTGTCATCCTTGCCTAGACATCACACAAGCCAAGATCAAATTCTCACAGTACAAAGTAATTTCTCCTATCCCCCAAAAGCCAAAGTGATCAGGTAACGTAACATAAAAGTATGAAGTTTTGTACCTGAAGAGAAATCTGTCCATGACTTTTTAGACTCAAGGAAAGCAGAGGACCCCAAAAGGGGGTGAGTGGCACCTGTGTTCTGAGTTCTTTAAGGGGTCTGAGTCATAAGAAGTTTCCTTAAGGGTCTTTTATGGGGTGCTGAAGATGGCAGAGAGGAAGGAGGGGCACGGGGTATGAGGAGCAAAAGTAAATGGGAGCAGATTTTAACCAGGACAAAAAACTGGCATTTCTGGCTTTTGAACTTCTTTGTAAACTACCAATGACTTTTAAAACAAGCTTAACCAAGGTTGTGACTTAACCAAGGATACATGAAGTGTTCCCCAAATGGTGGAAAACAGTTTTCACAAGATCCAGAAATGCCACAAAAACAGCCCCAAGAAAGGAAAATTTCACTCGCCACAAACGGGTACAACCCGCATTTCTGTCCGGCCATATTCTCTAGGGTCTCCGCTTCTCGTCAGGCCAGTGCTCACAAACCCCAAAGCCTCATGTGCCTCCCACAGACTGAAGAAGACAGAAAATCAAAGGCTGTCCAAGGAAGGCAAAAAGAGCCATAATAAATGAGTACCTCAAAAAGTCAAAAGTTACATAAATATCAAAACAAAAGAGACTCATTCCCTGGCTGGGAATCTAACCCGGCCTGCTGGGAGGAAAGCATAGAATGTTCCCCTTAGGTCGCAACATGAACTGGCCCTGGTTACTCCTGCAGGGGCAGCCTGCACAGGATTTCATCTTTGTTTTTGGTCACGTGTTTGCTCTTTAATTTTTGTCAAGAAAAATTTTAAGGCTAGTCGTGGCACTATTACGTGTCTTTCTTTTAATTTAATTTTTCTTATTAATACCAATAGGTAATGGTTTAGCATAAGAGATCTCTAAAATCCATTTTGCAAAATTTAGGAGACTTTCTAATTTAAAAGATCCATCTTTTGGCCACTAATATTCAATCGTGTACCTCTTCCAAAGAGACCCATTCCAACAGCCTCTTCAGAGAATAAGCAGTTTTAAAGAGAGAAAAACTTTTGCTTCTGAGGCCCTCGTTCTGGGGTATTGTTTCCTAAGCCCCGACATTCAATAATACTGTTGCCTAGAATTATATTTAAACCTTATTTAAACAAGAGATATTATTATAGTATCTACAACGAACATTATGGCTTCTTGGTCTTTTTTCTCTACTTTCTAGGAAATGTATTTTAATAATTCTTACCTTGCATGAAAATCTGTGGGTCATAAATACCTTTAGTACATGTATGTTTTAAAATGCTACTTTTCCAATCCTTATCTTGAAGAAGAGGTAAACTGGATCTAGAATCCTAAATTGAGAATTGTTTTCCCTCAGCTCTTTACGAATAATAAGTAAAGATTTCTGACATCCATGGTTACTGATAAGTCGTTCATTCTTGCTATTGTTCCTTTGTAAATAATTGATCTAATCTTGTCTGGTAGTTTTATATGATTTCCTCTTAATATTGTGAAGAGTTTCATGATATAGTGACTATGTAAGCTTTTGTTTTTAATGATTCTACTTGTGAATTGGTATTAGTTTTCCATCTGAAGACTAATGGGTTTTTTAAATCTGGGAATTTTTTTTTTATTATTTAATGTGGTTTTAAAAATATATTTTACATAATGTCTTATCCTTTATATATCTATTGTTTCTTTTGAGCATGTTAAATATACATAAGTTTCTGTTTTATTTTTTTCTATTGTCACTAGTTACTTCACTGTAAATTATATTATTTGTGTGTCTTCTGACTGTCTCTCTTCTTGGTAGTGGATTCTTTCTTTGTCTTTTATTTGTATGCACATCTTCAGGGGGGACAGCTTTCCCCAGGTGTTTTTCTCCACCAGTGATCTACATTTTGGAGGCATCCTTAAGGGTGGTTTCAGACTGGTTTTTTATACAACTGTTTTTCAACTTTGATTTGAATATGTTATAACGCAGGTTTCAAAATTTGTCCCCGATTCTATCCATGACCTAAGGCCAACTGCTCACTTCTGGGGCATGTCCTTGGGCTTTGGGCAGAATTTCCCAGTCCCAGCTTATGAATGGTCCAGCCCTTAGTTATATGCAGTGTCCAGTTCTGCCAATGATGATTTCTGTAGCTTTAATATATATCTCATTTCTGGCATTAAAATTTATTCCATAAGATGTACATCTGGACTTGATATCCCATGGGTTCATGATTTCAAACCCTACTCATTGGCATGGGTGTGTAGTTCATCTTCATTTCTGGTGTCTGAAGATTTTGTTCTCCTGATTTTGGCTTTAATATTTAGTAAAGATCATCTATAAATTCTATTTGGAATGAGTGTGTATACTGAGTGGGGTTTCTTATTTTCTCAGTTCATGATGCTGTCTTGAAGTCTACAATGTTGTCTTTATCAGCTTCAGATGTAGGTTGTCTTAGTCCATTTGGGCTGCTATAACAAAATACCTGAGGCTAGGTAAATTATAGACAATAGACATCTCTTTCTCACAGTTCTGGAGGCTGGGAAATCCAAGACCAAGGCGCCAGCAAGGTCAGTCTGGCGAGGGCTGCTCCCTGCTTCCAAGCTGGCGACTGTTGCCTGCATCCCTGGGAAGGGATGAACACTGAATACTCACAGGGTGGGAGAAGGGAATGCTCCCACTCCCTCAAGCCTGTTTATAAGGACCCTGATCCCATCCATGAGGGCTTAATGAGTACTTAATCACCCCCTAAAGGCCACGCCTCTTAGTATTATCACATTGCTAAGTTTCAATACATGAATTTTGGGGAATATTCAAACTATGGGGGCATAGGTCAAGCCCACAGTCACAGAGCTCCATAGCTATTGTGGGCTCCTCTGTTATAAATGTTTATAAATGTGTCAACATTTTTACTTAAACACAGGTTGGCCCGTCAGGACCAGTGGGAAGAGGGGTGTGAGGGAAGAGTCTGAGCTGCCTCCTTGCATTCTTAGAGCTGCCTCTTCAAGACCCTGGGTTCTGAAGTCGAACAAACAAAAACGATTTGCAATTTCATCTCTGCCCCGAGATGACTATGATTTTGTGCAAGTTAACCTTTCTAAGCTTTATTTTCTGTGGAATCACAATATCATCCACTTTATAAGGTTTTTAGAAGAATTAAATGATGTACACTTGCAGTAATATAATGCTTATCACATAAAAATTATTCATCAGAAATTATTTTATTATTTAGGACGTACAAAATGTATATATGAAGTTTTAAAAATTATTTCTCTTCTGTTGTCGTTCATGACATGGGTGGAGAAGCAAAATATTTGAGTTGTCCTATTTCCCAGCTGAAGTTGGACAAGACAGTGCTCTGCCTTCTTGTCTGAGACTTTTAGCAAGTGTCCCTTTTAATGTTTATATAATGCCATGAGCATTTTATAGGTATATGCTCTCATTATTTATTTAAGAATTATTGACTAAATAGCATTTAGCCCACAGCCCTATAGGTGATGGGATAGATCCTGAGATCATGCTGCTTAGTTGGTTACTTCTTTGCTTTCAAGTTGTTTATGGTCAGCTTGAGGCTGGGTGAGCAGATAAGACTCGTGCACAGTCTCAGACGAGACTAGAACGCAATGGGATGTGACAGAAGTCGTGTGGTAGTCTCTAATCATCTCTACCAATGGCACAGTGCGTTGTGTTTTCAGAATGATTTTCACGGGGATGATAATCACAGCATCCTTGCAGTGACTCTGTGAGCCAGGCAGGGAATGCTCCCATGGCCTTAATCAGTTTATTCATGTCAGTTCTTCCACTTTTCAGCCCCTTTCAGGAGGACCAGGGCCAACTGTCTGCTCAATAACTGAATTGTGGTGTGGGGACACTGAGAAGAGTTTAGAAAGAAGAAAATTATATGTCGTTAAATTGTTAAGAAAGAAGTCTTCAAATGATGAGGGTGATTTTAAAATTTCAGACCAAGGGTATATAGCAGCTGTTTTAAGTATATGCAGGGTTTTCACATGGAGACTGGTGACAAGATGTTCTCTATTATGGCAGAGGACAGAACAATATAAAATGGGCCATGTATAGCATGCAAGGGTGTAAAATTTGAAGCAAATGGAGATACAAGACATAAAAAAGGCTCACTCTATTGAAGGTGGGGATCCAAAAGATACATAGGGAAATGAAGCAAAAAAAGCAAAGATTTTAAGATTTTAAGAATTTGTGTCAACAGGAAGGTGTTTTTCAACAGTGTTGGACAATCATGCTTTAATTAATGTTTAATATATAAATGCCTTTTATACTAAACCCTAAATGATCTCAAAAAGCCATTTTTCCAGGGGGAAAAATACAATAATAATTAGGCATGCTCCTTATGTGCAAGAGATCCAAATCCTGGTGGGTAGTGGATGTTCGAATGTGTTGATCTGCAACATGGATAGTACAGTCAATTCTTATTTGTGCTAGTTATGTTCTATGAAGTCACTTGGAAGACTGAGATAGTGAATGCTAAACCATTGCCCCTAGGGGAAACCGGATTATTTTATTGTGAGCCTCTAGTCACATGTTAATCAACTGATCAATATTTAACTGTGTTTTATGTGTAGTTCTGTTTAAAGACAGCTTATTTAATATATCTTATGTATTAATTAACATTGAACTCACAACCAATAGCACTATAACTTGGCCTGGATGAAGCTTATCTGGCACACGTATTTTTTTATAAGGCACATCACAGCCTTCTTGCACATAGGAACTCTAGACAGATGTTCAGCACCACACTTAGAGGCCATTTTAACCAGCAGAATCACCAACCAAAACCTGGCGTTATATAAACCTTAAAAGAGACATTTGCTGAAAGTCTGAAACAAGAAGGCAGAGCACTGCCTTGTTCAACTTCAGCTGGGAAATAAGACAACTCAGATATTTTCTTCTCTGCCCATGTCATGAACAACAAAAGTGCCATGAGTATTGATTGTAGAGTTACAAACAAATTTTAGGAGTAGGAGAATTCACACATATGGAATCAATGGATAAAGAGGACTGACTGTGCTTAAAAGTTACATTTTACAGCAGCACAGACAGAAATTAGACTGGTCCCAAATTGTGTGACCTGGGATCAGCCCCATCCCTTCTGTGCCTCTCTTTCCTCACAGGTAAAATGAAAGCAATGTTAGCGAGATTTTGATTGACTGAAAATCATAATGACTGTAGAGACAAAAATAGAGTTTATGTGCAGCCTTGGAAAAAGGGGTTATATAATAATACATGAAGGGAAAGTTGATGGAAAAATGAAATTAAAAGATAAAAATTAAATAAAAACTGTATTTGCCAGCATAAGCTTCATCCAGATCAAGACACGTTTGCAAGGATGACACCAGCCATTTAGCCCATCCCTGAAGAACCGAGCGTCCTGGGATTTAATCATGTCAATGCAGTCTTTTTTAGATTTTTAACTGAAGATGACTGGCTGCCTTTACAGATGTTTTTATGATTAGGAAACAAAAAGAAGTCAGAAGGAGCCAAATCTGGACTGTAAGGTGGATGCCTAATGATTCCCCATGGAAACGGTCCCCAGATTGCCTTTGTTTGGTTGGAGGAATGAGCAGCATTGTCGTGGTGGAGAAGGACTCTCTGGTGAAGCTTTCCTGGGCATTTTTCTGCTAAAGCTTTTTCCAACTTTCTCAAAACACTCTTGTAACAAGCAGATGCCATTGTTCTCTGGCCCTCCAGAAAGTCACCGAGCAAAATGCCTTGAGCACCTCTAGGACTGTTGCCATGACCTTTGGCCCTGACCAGTCCACCTGTGCTTGGCTGGACCACGTTCACCTCTTGGTAGCCGTTGTGTGTGCTTTCCCTTGAGGACTGTACTGGCAATGCCATGTTTTATCTCCTGCTACAATTCTTTGGAAAAATGCTTCAGGATCTTGCCCCGACTTGTGTTTGATATTTCCATTGAACGCTCTGCTCTTGTCTGTAGCCGAGCTGGGCACAATGGTTTTGGCACCCAGTGAGTGGAAAGTTTGCTCGACTTTGATTTTTCAGTCAGAATTGTGTAAGCTGCACCAGTTAGGAGTCTGTGGTGTTGTCTCTTGTTTCCAATGTTAAACATCAGTCTTCCTCAATTAGGGCATGAACAAGATTAATTATTTCCTCACTAATTACTGTGGGTGGTCTGCTACTTCGTCTTCCACATTGTCTCATCCCTTTATAAAACGAGTTATCCATTGTAAACTGCTGATTTCCTTGGGGCATTGTCCCCATGAACTTTTTGGAAAGTAGCAATGATTTTACCATTCTTCCACCCAAGCTTTGTCACAACTTCGATGTTTGTTCTGGCTTCAGTGGTAGCAGAATTCACGTTGCTCTGATAGGGGCTCTTTTCAAACTGACATCTGATTCTTCTTCATACCTCCAACTGGATCTTGTTCAGATGTGCTGTAACAAGTTAGTGTGAGTTTATCTTGTTGCAAAAAATATTTTGAACTCCATGCATAGTTTTTCATAATATACGTTTTCCATGAAATCTTTGAAGACCCTTTGTATTTGCTGTAAATTTTTCCTCAGGAGATGGTACTTTTGATGATGGTCAGATGATAGCTAAGTTTTAAAGGTCAAGGTCACTATGTGTTTTACTGTCCTTTTGCCCAGATCAGGCATGGCTGGGCTGAGAGAGCTTTGTGAGTAGGATTTGCAAGACAGTGGATTAGGAACATTTTTTTTCCATCAGGAAGAAATGTAATGTGATTAGAAGTGAGAATAACTACCACTTCCTAAATTACATCACCCAGAATTCTTTGAATGAGTGATATATACATTAGGTTTGGCAAGGAAATTACAACTTTTAGGAGACTTTTGTTGTTGGTTTAAAGTTTAGGTCATATATACAGAACCACGGCTGCTTTTGTGAAGGTAGTGTTCACAGCAGGCACCGGCTCTATAACGTGCAGACTTCACAGAGCCTAGGCAAAATGAGGAATCTTGTCTTCCTTCCATGTCATTGCCCAATGTTTACTGTTCTCAGGACACTGCTGCCCAACAGCACATGTGCCACCCGGGAGCTTGCTAGAAACATCTCTCTAGGCCTGGCCGTAGCACTACTGGATCAAAATGTGCATCTTATGAAGATCCCTGGTGATTCATACGTGCATTTAAAATCTGGAAGTCTGCCCTGGGGAGCTCTGTGCCTATTCCCCAAATTGCTCCAATGCCCAAATTAACCCTCATTTTACCAAATATCAAGAACACATGTTAATATAACAACATTAACTTGTTATTATTATTTCACAATAAAGTGCAGATTACACTAGATTTAACATTGTAAGAGGTTACTTACATTTCAGAAAAGGAGGTGTCTTAATCCAATCTGATCTCCAGCAGGCGGACTACAGCAAGGGAGTTCAAGCGACATCAATTACAGCTCAGGATGGTGTAAGAAGTTACACTTTAGCTAAGTGTTAGGAGGTTGGGCTAACAGTAATTCCTCACCTTTTTGAATATTCATGTGTGGCCAAGTGTAGACCAAGATTTCAGCTGCGTTCAGAGCTCTTAAGTAACAAACAGATCAGAGTTTGTAGGGCCATCTGAGCTCCTTACACTGCTGAGCCCCTGAAGACTGTCACATCTCTCTTCCTCTGTTTCAAGAAGAAAAGCAGGTGATTGAAGACTTGTGCACCTGTAGGGAGGCCAACCAAGGACATACCTACCATAAATAATTATAACAATAAAAACTATAAATAATAATAAGTTCATTGATGCCATTCCCTTTTTATAAGCATTTTCAAAGTATGATCTTTTGTAAACCCCAAACAACCCTATCCTTACGTGGTTATTGCTGTTATTATTGTCTTCTTTGGAGTTAGAGACATTGAGGCACTGGGAGATTACATAAGTTGTCTGAGGTTACACAGATGGCAATGAGTATTTGAAGGCAGAGCCTACGTACTCAACCGCTATTCTACCTTTCAAGACTAGAAGTAGAAGACAGTTGCATTTTAACACCGTTCCCCAAAGAAGCAAAAGAAAGACAGCTGGACCACACGTGATTAGATACTGTCATCATATTATTACTAATAGATCATGTTAATAGCATTCAACAGATAAATGGGTCCAGCCAAAGTCAGAACAAACTATTCTTATTAGTTGGACATCAAAGACTAAGTCCTTTCCTGTGGAGACTGATAATGGATGCAGAGAGAGGTGTAAGGTCTCATTTAGGCAACTGCCCAAGAAACTGGGGTGCCTACCTTCATATTAACAGAAAGGTGAGGATGAAAATAGAAGACATCCCTTGTACATGCTTCTTCCAATTTTCCAATATAATCACGTATGATGAAAAAAGAGATTACTGCTATATTATTTTGTATGGGGCAGTAGAAAGATCATAGAATCTGGGGCAGAATTTACTTATAAAGTGGGAAGAATAACGGTATGAATTGAATAAGATTTCAGTAAAAAGAATGCAGAATAATATACGGCACGTAGAACATTTATTGACATCATCATCACTACCATCAAAATAAGGATGAAAGAGCATGTGGATTGTAAATTCACTTTGTAGATAAGAAATTCCATGCTCATGGGACTGCTGCCATCCAGTTGAGTCACACATAATGTTCTACTCAGACATCAAATGACACCATTTCCCTTTCTAGATCAGAACACTAAAATTCACCCTATTGGACTGTAGAAATTGCTCACATCACGTTATATCTGGTTTAGAGTAAGTACTCTGATCCAAAGAAACTACTAGGACACATAACTCCTCTCTTATCACTGTTTGAAAAAACAAAACAAAATATCTCCCTTAATTTGCTTTAAAAATCTACCTCTATGGAAAGTCACAAATCGGGTTCCTCCTGTGAATTCAAAATCAGATGTCACGTGTCCTGGAAAATTTTTCATAATGCGTCCAAAGGCATATATCTCTTGAATTTGTGCCGTGTTTGAACTAACCCAGTTTTAGTGATGGAGGGAATTTTGCTTTCATTTTTGCTTTGTTAATCAGTTGGATAAATTTGGCCTATTCTCTTTACCTCCTGGGCTTCAGTTTCCTCATCTGTAAATCAAGGGGATTGGAGATAAATAACTGTAGGGTTTCAGCCAGCTCCATTATTATAAAATTCTATAATTCTGTGAAACCTGCTCACAGTCTCTAACGCCCAATCAAATCACAATGTAGTCTAACACCATAGTAACCCAGGTGCATTCAGCACAATTTAATCAGAGAGAGCACAAACAATGCCTGGCCAACAAAGCTGGCTATCAACCCAACAGGTGGTTTTTAATAAGACAGACTCTGCATTCTGCATTTAAAGCTACAGTTACATTAAAATAAAAAAAAAAAAAATTAAAAAGGCAACCTCTCTGTGTAGAACTAGTTAACTAAGAAGGCAAGAATGTAATGTCGTTATCACCCTGGAATAACATTTCCAGTATCACAGATTTATCTGAGCCTTTAGGGTTGGGAACCAAAGAGGAATACTTTTATAGTACAATCAGAGCCATCTGGGCAAGAGACCCCATGCTCCGAACTGTCTCCCCGGTTCCATACCTGACACTGAAATGCTGATGAAAGAGTTGCTGTTATTTCCTTTGAGCTGGAGAAACTGCAGTGCTGTGCTTGAAGCCTGCTACCTTGATTAATGTACAGGGCTCATCATTGAAGAGCAGCAAAAACATATCTTATGCTTTGCTTGATTCTAAATATATGCACTTTTAATCTCTGTATTCAGTCAACGTAGTAGCCTGCCAGGGAAGAAAATCAAATTACATACTGTACACACAAACCTCAAAAAGTACTGATTACTGATTAGAGAAAGGAAAAAAAAAGAAGACAGAATTGCAAAATGCACCGTGAAAAGGCACAGATCTGAATTGTGAAGAACTTATTAGCATACTGCTGCTCTCAGGGAAATGGAATACATCAATATATATTTTAATTAAAGTACAAAGTATTTAAGCAAATTCCGTAAAGTTCTTAGTCAGCACCTTTAAAAAATATTTTACTTTGTTGAAACCAAATGCAAAGTAATTTATTTTCCTGGAAATTTATGATTTGCGAGGCTGTGTAAGTCAACCATTTGGGGGTAATTGCTTCAAGTGGCAACATATTTGTATTTGATAAAGAGAGTTAGGGCTTGAGGAGAAATTCATTTGCTTTTTAAGAAACTAAAATGCTTGTTGACATGTAAAATATAAATGTATGATCTGAAGCTCTATTTTTAGAATGAACAATTTGATAGGTTGTATGTTACTTGAGATGTGCTAAAGAGAATGTACATACCACATAACTTTAAATGCAACTTAAATGCTTATGCTAACAAAAATTCTCGCTTTTGCTAATTGTATAGTTTTCCTTGGGAATTATATTTTATTGGAGATTAAACACAATTATTCTGTGAAGCTGAATTATGCTTCTGATTAATCACTGGTTCTAGCTGAAGCAAATAAAGCATAGCAAAGTCCTTGTCTTTTGAAATCAGGTATAGAAAACATTCATGGTTTGAGGGTGAAGGAGCCAGGGGAATTTCACTCAAAATATGGCACCCTGGCCTGGTAAATATTTTGAATTAAAGAGTCTTAGAAAAGCATTGGGTACTGGAAGAGCCTTTTCCCTTATTTGCAGAAAGACTGGACCCACCAAGGAGAACAACTGCTTTCCATCCCCTCTCTGAAATCTCACTAGGGCAGAAAAGACGACTGAAGAACATAACCATGCCCCAATGACCTATTCACAAGATGATTTCTGTCCCTTGGGCACATTCTAGTTCCAAAGAGAATTATTTACAGGTTAATTTGTATTCCCCAGGCCCATTCATTCTCCCGAATAATCATTCATTGCCCCTCAAAACAATTACCTACATTTCCCCTCTTCCCCCTCCTCTGTGAATAAAGTTATACAAACATCTGGACCCCACTGGGTCATCCGGGAACCATTCTCCTAGGATTCCCCCGGGATGTGCCCATTAAAATCAATTTTGTAGGAATTTTCTTCTGTTAATCTGCCTTTTATCAGCTGATTTTCAGAGGCAAAGGGGATGTTTTCTCTTGGCCCCTACAAGAGACTCATCATTTCTTCCTTCTAAATAGAAAAATGCATTATTATATATGTGAGTAGTTCAAAAGATTAAATATTAAACATTTTAAATATTTGGAAGAATTATGTGAGTCTGAGTGAATTTGCATCATTTTGCTAATCTGGAAGTTTGGTATAGAGCCACAAGCGAACTTGGGATATCACACTTTTCATGATTGCTATGTAAGCAGCAAGAGCACATTAGGCTTAAGGCATTGTACAGAGCCTCAGAATTGGGAAATCTCAGACCCAGAGGAGATAAAATCCTTAACTGAGAATTGCTTACTTGCTGGGCAGATGCATTGAGCCACTGAAGGAACATACATGAGGTGGAGATGGGGGCAGAGGCCACAAAAACCGTATTCATGCAGGAAGTTGTGAAAATAAGTAGTTCAGATTAAAACTGTTGGAACTTTAAATTACTTTGAGCCTTAAAGGAAATATGATTGCGGGACCTGAGTCAAGTAATAGGCAGCTGTGACCTTTGTTTCTCTGACTGTGGATTAATTTTTCTTTCCCACATTGTTTTGTAAAATGTTGTAAAAGACTAAATGGAGCCAGAGATAAGACCCCTCCCTCTTAATTGTTTACCCTCAGATTAGCTTCCTTTCTCTTCTCTTGTACCCAACTCAGACCAAATAGCTCGAAAGACCCCATGACTATCAAATTACTCAAGATGGAATGCTAAATATGCCTTTCCCAAAAAGGAACAAGCTGTAACCAATAAAATTGCTGCAACTCTTGCAAAACTTCTTTATTTCTGCCTATATAAATAAAACCTTAACTTCTCCACTTTGGGTCATGGATCTCATTCCTTTGGAGTCTGTGTTTCCTGCATGGCAATCCTTAAATTTTATCTTAAGTAAACTCTTTTTAACTAGATCCTGATCCTTTCAATTATTTCAAGTTGACAAAGTATTTTAAGAAAATTCCACAAAAATTCTCAGC